>JAPMOR010085973.1:0-14798 GCA_026543865.1 Argiope aurantia
AAAAAAGTTGAAAATTACTTTATTTAGATTGCACTTATGATGCTTTATTGTTAACTTGGATCTGCTCCATACTACTTCGTAAGCACACTCCAATAAACATAATATGTATTACATTGATCTTTCTTAATATTACTATACATCGCAAATTTGTCTGTATTTAGGAGAAGCATTTACTTTATTAATATATTAAGCATAAATGTTAAAAAAAAACGAGTGTATCTCAAAATCTTTCCTTTTATAGACGATATTGAGAAAAACACAATATCGATATTTTAACTACATAATTTCTCCCAAGCGGCACGTTTGAATAGACTGGAACAAGAAGATATTTTAAATATGGGTTAAAATTGAAAGTAAGGTCATTTAAACAATTTCGAATCTTTTATAATAGAGTAGTTCTTTTGACCATAGATGAATTACTTGTTCCTCTCTATTTCTTTACTTATAAGAACAGCGGGGTAAGTAAATTATTTCTGCAGTGAGTATAAGTCAGGAGTAAAAAAAATTATAAGAATCCCAGAATTTAATGATTAAACTGAATTCTATTGTAATGCTGGCGATTTTGAAATTATAAAAACACACTTAGACCAACTGCAGAAAAAAATTAACATAAATATTTGGATTTTCTTTACCCTAACTCTTTTATACCAGATTTAAGCCATTTCACAAATTCGACTTGATATAGTATATCTTTATTTTCTTTTGGATAATTTTTAGATTTATTGAGAATATGTATATAACTTTCGGTCTGTAATCAGATTAAAGGGTTTACAATCAAACTTTCAATTCAGACCAACTCACTTGAAGTCATAAATCTTCAGCGCTAAGAGCGGATTATATATAATGCATAAATATATAATATACAATCCTCAAAATTCCGAAATAAAGATTCTTCCACCATGCCAATATTGCATCCAAAAAAAATCCGTAAGTTCATGACAAAGAAGTACTATCAATGAATCGAAAGAGTGGTTATTGTGGACTGGTGGTAAGGTATCAGTTTCGAATGGGATGGTTGTTAGTTCGATCTATATTCCCTACTTAAGCAACATGGTATGCTGACTCAATCAACGTTAAAGAGTGCAAATAGTAGTACCGTGGAAGGCCCTATGCTAGTAACTTAAGTTAAAAATGTTGTAGTCTGAAATTAGCCTTCGTTATTTGAAAAGGCAGATTAAAAATTAAAAGATTTTCTTAAGTAACCGCACATTTTTCTCTTTTTCAAGAAGAAGAAAATACTTGAATGCATGGTTTCATTTGGTGGCAGAAGTTTTTTAAATATTAATGATCCATAGACTGATAACTCCAAAACTTATTTCAATGTTGATTTGCTGGGTACTGATGGGTTTGGTGCACTTTTCTGCCATCTTCTGTCCATAGTCTTCATGAAGGTATAGAATGGAAATAGGAAGAATGAATGCTTCCTTAATTGATTTCAGGTACATACAACATTCCAAAATTATAATGTCTTCCCCAAAATAATATAATGCATCATGAAATCTGATGTTAGATAATACATCATACAAGATGAAAAAAAAAATCTTTACTTAAAATAAGAAAGGACATTTTGAATGGCCTAATTATTATGATATTTCACTCAAGTATTTACTCAAATATAAACATTTCCTTGTTGTCTCCTTGCATGGGCTTTGTTAATCTAGTTTATATGATGTCATCATTGCCTCAATGCAATTCAAAATTAGAGAGTTAGTTGAAAGAGCTTCAGCTCCAGTTTTGGTTTGTTATTAGTTTGGAGACCGAATTCCACAGACCATTAGTACAAACAATTTTCTGAATGTCATTTCTTTTATTTACTTCAGATATTAATGAATTAGGAAAGAAGAATACTATATCAGATGTTATTATTTCATTATAATTTAGAATCACAGGATATTAATAAAATGGTTTTCAAGTTGCTTCAATTTGAGATTCAAATTCAGTTGCTATTTCTTTTAAACATTACATAGTTTGAGAAGGAAATCGAAGATTAAAAATAACTCATAAAAGTGGGTAATCATCTCATAATAGCTCATAACAGCTCTAGATGAGCACATTAATGCATTCTTTATTACATAAATTAATCAAATAAAGTAACGCATAAATAAACTTAAATACTTAAAGGATACACTTTAATATTTAAAAGAAATTATTGAAAGCATTAGAGAGCATCACTAGTACTAAATGGTTAACTTTATTCTTTAAAGAAGACTTTCTATCTTAATTTTGTGATTGTTTTAGCTATAACATATGTAATGGAATGCACAAAATCCATTATTAAATACAAAATAACCATAGATGTCTATTTTGCATGCGCGTATATAAATAATTAAATAAGTGTATAATGTTATTTATTACTTTACATAATTATAATTCTTCCCAATACAAAGAGAAAATATTCAAAACGAATATTTCTTTCTCTACTGAATGTATCGAGTTCCAATTGAAAATATTTTCATTCCAAATTCGAGGTCGTTGCCACAAAATTCTCGAATTCTGCATTTTTTTTTCCAAATCTCTATTTTTGATTTTTTTTTCCAATTTTGGAGAGATATGTTTGAATTATTTATGGTTGCTATTGTATTCAATTATTACATAAGAATTCCTTTCAGAATATTTCATAATTAATTCAAATTCTATGATTCGCTGTATTTTTTTTAGATCACGATTGTATTTCGGAGCATTAATTTCTTAATGCTGTAAAAATACTCAATCTCATATATTCTGAGTTGTTTAATATTCTTGGATAAATGTTAATTCTATAATTTTTGGACATTAAATTTGTTTTGTATTGAAGTCTAAAGTTAAGTTCCATTTAAGGTTCATCTAAACTTTAATTTTTCAATTATAATGCTGGTATTTTCAATATGTAAATAGTTATCTAATTAATAAAGCTTAGATAATTCTGTTCTTTTTTCAACGTCTACCAATCAGTTTAGATATGTAGTCGTGCTTTAATCCTAATAAGGGTTTATGTGGTTCTTGAGATGTCGTAAATTCAAGATGTTTAGGAATTAAATATAATTTTTGCATTAATTTATAAAGTTATTGAATAATTAATTTAATTTTCGGAATTAAAAGTATAATATTTGAGGTTTGAATATGATAATTGTGCCATTGAATGTTAATTTAATTTATGAAATTTAAAATATCATAATTGAGATCTGATATTCCAAAAAATGGTTTCAATTGTTAATTAATTAATTAAGAAGTATCATATATATTAATCGAATAATATTTGATAGAATAAAATGAACGATTGTTTCTAATATAAAATTCATATTCTTTTGTATTTCAACACATTTTTTTTTCTGCACTATATTTATGACATAATTATAAACACTATTATTTATATTGTATATTCTAACTGCGTAATTCTTATTAATTGTTGCTAATTAAAACTTGCAGTAATTAGGTTTCCTAAATTAGCTCTAAATTTGCTTCATTTGGACTTTCCCTCAAAAATGTAAATCTCTTCTTCCAATAATCACTCGATCGAACTTAATGGGTGCTTCAGTTCGAAAACTTAAATTTTAGTTTGAATGTTGGCAAATTGAAAGAATAATCTTCCCAACTGCGACCCCGTGGATAAAGTTTGATAAAAGTTACTAAGAATATAATTAAATTAATGTAAGGTGGGGTGGAATTGAAACTAATGGGGAATTTGCGTGATGAAATTTTCACACTTTTTGCAAAGTGATTTTGAAAAGGGAAATTTCCTCTTAACTTTATTTCCTTTTTGTTGAATATATATAGTTGCATGATTTGAAGTTGATGAAAACTTTCAAAATATCTCTCGCATCTGCAGTAAGTGAATCAAAAAGATTTTTTTTATCACCTTCGCTTTCTTCATTGAAATCAGCTGATTTGTTATCTACAGAATGTGAAATTCTATGATAGCTATAAATTAGTTGATTCAAAATATTTATTTCAATTTCGGAATATAATTTTGAGGCTGATTTCAAATTTTTCTTAAGCTCACAAGCTTTATTGTTTAAGTTGTAATACATATAAAATATTTTTGTATGTGTTTTTATTTTCGTGAAGGATTGGATATGGAACTGATTATAAATTTTTAGAGGAACTCGTTGTATTGTTATTGTTTAATTTTTAACCTTTATATGACATTTTTACTCATAGTTATATTTCCGTTAAGGATTTCTTGTAAATTTTTTGCATATCATTCTAAAAGAACAGATTGTATTTTTAGAGGTCATTGCAAAATTCGAAAAAAAAAATGTTGATAAGAAAATGTTTCTTGTGTCACTTTAAAAAAATAAATTTTTTTAGACAGATTCATTCAGTGCATCATATTTGACTAATTTGCTAAAGATAAGCTTGATTACTTCATATTCTGATGCCTTTCAAGGTAACTAATAGGATATGAAAGTAATCCATGCCTGTTAACAGGAAAAATTCAAATTCTGAAAGAAGAATTTGTTAGATCTCACGAGCTTGAAAATCAATGAATAAGACGGGAAAGATCAATAGATAAGGGTGAATAAAAAATAAATTTCTCTGTTCAGGGCATATGCAGCTAAAATTAATGAAACAATGAATCTAAGTTCCCCATGCAGACTACAAAAGGCATGAAAATAGCAATTCTTTATAAAGTGTACTGAAAGTTTTTGCTGCAATATTTTGCACATAAGAAAAAAATTAGCAGTTACGAAGTGTTACACATGGTCAAGGCGACTTTATGTTTATCAATAAAAGATTAAATTCTGTAAATCTCAATATGTGTATTACTTATTTTTGTAAATTATTCTTTGTCTCTAATGTATCAATGAGACTTTGTATACCTTATTTTCTATCATTCGTTGTAATTCTTGATTTAATTTGTTTCCTATAGAGCTAAAGTCTATTTTTTTCGATTAAATTGTTTTCAGAAGGTCTCTGATGTGTGCATATGAATATTTAGTATCATTCCATTTATTAGTTTTAAATATGGATACTCTAGACCATGGCTGCTTTTAGGACTATTCTGTAATATATTTCAGGAAAGCATTTTAATTGACAGTTTCAGAAAAATTGAAGAAAATTATAAAATGCTACAATAAGAAATTAATTCACCGTATTTCAACTGAAAACTCTAATTTTGATCTTTATATTATTTCAGATATTTATTTTTTTAATTGTGATTATTCGTATTACATAATTGAAAGGAGTATTGATTTTGATTTTTAGTGTCTTGAATTCATAAGAAAAAGGAAATACTTTATCTTGGCTTGGTGTTCTTTACTGTAGTATCTAGCTTTTATAGTGGGTGTATGGCTTTTGACTTTTAGCCTGTTGTCAAGATTTTTATTGTTTTCGTGCTGTATTTGTATGCTTTGTACGGTCGTTCAGTAAAAGTGGAAAAACTATGTGCTGTTACCTTGAACAGAGATTTGATTATATTAATTGCTACTTTAAAAGAACTTAACAATTTTCCAAAAAAATTTTATTATGTAATTTTAAATTGGTGACATTAATTTAATCTCACTAGGCTCAAATTATTTCGAAATTAATCATTAATTTTTAATTAATTTTATCTTTCTAGGATGAACTTTTGGTATTCCATAGTTACTTTTGACAGGTATTTGTGTCTTTGTGCTTGTTATTTTTTATTGAAATATTTATATCTCTAAGTATTTATTTTGTTGTTTTGTACATTCATGTATTTATTGTATTATTTTAAAATGGTTTTAGTGAATTTTATGTGTTGTTTTACTGCATTTTAGGTGTGATTTTATAGAATTTATTGTATTTTATAAACGTGATTTTTTATGGGAATCTGGGTATTTATAAGGTTATTGAAAGGTTTTTTTTATTGAACATTTATAAATTCCCCTTGCACCACAAAGTATCACACGGGGCTTACAGAAGTAAGTATGTAACATATTACAAAAAGAAAAAGAAAGAAAAGTAAATTGTAAGGTTTGGAGTGCATTTAATGCCTTGTAAAACTTGGGTGCTGTGATGTATTGCTTATTAAGTAATATAGCACTGTTCTATTTTTAAAAAATATATATATTAACTGACTCTATTTTATAAGGCTGGTTGAAAGTGATTATCTCTATGTAATTTGGCTATTATATTCTTCCCCGCCTATCCGTTAACGGACCAGACTTTATCTCTTTGCCCATTGAAACTTGCATCCCCTTTATTTAAGTTAATTGAAAACCAACAGCGCATATTCATTTAACATTTAAATCACTATTTTCCCCATATGGTTAATTAATTGATTAATCAATTTCTTTCATTATAATTAAATTCCTAATAACCATAGAATGAATGTCTGGAGAAATAATTTTTTGGAACCGGTATATAGTGCAAAAAAGATTTTAACATGTTCCTATTTTGAAAAAATTGCAAACCTTGTGTCGTTATTTGCGATACAAATATATGAATCTTATTCCGGAGAAACCATCACAAACCACATATTGTGCATCAGAAATAGAATTACTTCGAATTATTGAGAATATATTTCAATTTTCTTTAGAATTTTGAAACACGCAATTTTTGCTTCTCAGTTCTATTTCAGTAAGGGAATGTTTAATTGATTTTTCGGTTAGGTTTGTCGCCTTGGAGGATGCTTATGATAAAGAATGCCATGCTGTGACTATTAAACAAAAAGCGATCTTTATGGAGAAATACAAATGACACATACTATGTTGCATTTGGGGGTCTGTCAGAAACATATGGAAAAGGATGTAATTCCAACCGTCAGAAATCTATGATTTCTCCTCTTTCAGCATAAAGTAATGAAGGAAGGCATATTTTCTGCTACAGAATAGATTAAGGAATGCTTACGAGAGAAGGCATTGCGTTATACATATGAATCATAAGTTATTTGCCATCACAGTTCTTAGTAAAGCGAATATTTCAGATAAATATTGATTAGACTTCGTTCTAAGAATCAAATTTGCATCTAATGTATTTTCGAGGAATTTGCTAAACTTAATTATATGAAACAGCTTAAAGATCAATGGCGATAATATTTAAACATTGAAAATAATAATAAGTGATGTATGGCAAATGGATGACCATTTCTGTTCAATTTTCAGTTAGATTAGAAAATTATAAAAAATTATTTTTAGCAAATTCATTTGAACGTTTCTGTTATATTAGCATATTTCGTTGCATTAAAATCGCAATTCCCTATATTGAACAGAAAAATATTGGAGGGAATATCGGATATATACACCTTGCATTTCAATTTTCACGTAACTATTACTTAACATTGAAGTAAGAGACGATATGAAACGTACTTTTGTATTTCGCTCTGTTACCTTTTGATCTTGCTATTGAGTTATTACATTGCGACAAATTAAGAATACAGTATTTACATAAAAGAGCGAAGTTATTTCTTAGATTACTTGATATTCTCTTCATTTTGCAACTCGATTTTGCTCAATTATAAAAGTTTTAAATGCTGTAAATTTAATTTCGATATAAAAATTAACAGAAAATTTTATGAATGAAATTAAATAGCATTGTCATTTTAAAATATGAAAATGATTTCATTTATTGTCCTTAAAAAGAGTTTTAGTATTACTTTGAAAACCAGTAATCAATAGTTTTAAATTATGGAATATTATTTTTTTTCTTTCTACTTTTTAATAGAAATAATCATAAGATATAATAAATTTTTATTCTTTCATATTAAACTATACAAACTCGATTTGATTATTAATTGTTTATTTGAAAATAAAACTTCTTTTCGTTAAATATATACTAACGGAAACGATTACAATGTTTTTTCATCTTTTCAAAAATTTTAATATCATACTCACTGTAAGCTAATAACGCATGTTAAAACAATAACTTTCGTTTGTAATATTTCAATATAATTATGCTTTTTTCTTCTTTAATTATATTAAAATAATTGCATGTATGTAATTTTAAAGAATTTTCTAACTAATTGATTGTTTTACCCTCCATATCGAAATAAACTAACTTTTCTATATTATATCAGATTTTTCATTATGAAAGACATTTCTGCAAAAAATATGAAATATTCGAATTTCCATCTTTTAAATTTGTTAGTAGAAACTGTCATTGATATTTTTGTATTTTTCACAAGTATGAAGATTAGCGTGAAGAAATTTCAAAATATGTTATTTGACTTCTTATTGATTTCATGTTGAGTTTTATAGTTAGGTATTGAACTGTTACTTTTCAAAAGAAAATTTATATCTGTTTTATAGCTTAATGAAAAAGCGAATATACATACACAATTTAACAACTCTGCAAGTTTAACATATTAGCAAAATTATATCTCATAGAAATGCATAAAAAATAATTAAAGCCTTCCTACATTTCGAACAGTCTTAGATTATTTAAAAAAAATTCTATTTGGATCCATGCATGTCGTTTAGAACTTTATCTAGCAAATTTTTAAAACAAAAAATGCGGAATTTTCATTTACAATAATTTTAAAAATATTTTTTGGGAATAGGAATACATTTTAAAAATAAGAAATATAAAAGTAATATTATAATACTATTAATTACATGTTCTGTAAAATGTGAAATATCACACAAAAAAGCTCTCTGCTTAAATTTGATCTATCGGTATCAAAGTGGTCTCTAGAAGATTTTGCATGTCGAGTTTTCAAACATCATTTGTATTATAGATTACTGTCTATATCTGCCTTTGGCAATCATCTGGCTCGTCAGGATTAATGCTCGCTAAAGTTTTCAATTTAAAAAAATTACAGCTTGGTCTCTAAATAGCTTCTTCAACAGAATAATTTTAAGCTTCAGATTTTGATTATCATATATCTTATACTATTGTAGGAGTTTTTTTAGTTTAAATCTTATCATTATTTTGTTCTAAATAATTTTTAGAAAAAAGTATATATTCTTAAAGTATATTTTTTAAATATATTAATAACAGAAAACTAGAAAAGGCCTAAAATATTTTTAAAAAATGATTAAAAATGGAAGCTTAATTTATTTATTAATAATTTATATAAAAGAAAAAATAATTTTTCGATCTTTGAGATAATGTAAAAATCATTTTTATTATGTAATATTTTCAGAAGTTATTGGGGGGAAAAAATTCGCTTAGTTTTTCATTTATGCGAAATTTACAAAGCAAAATTGATTGTTTATGAATGATCACTATCATAAATTTTCACTGTAAATTATACATTTTTTAAAATTCATTTTACGAATTGCATTCAGTTACTTATGTGCAGATCCGTATATTCTAAGAATACAAAATAAGAGATCGTTTCTCCGTTACCAGGTAATTATGTTATGCTAAAACTGTCTATATCTATAAATATACTGATTAAAAAAACAATTTAATTAAAAATTAAATTGAAAAGTAATAGTTTTTAATCAAAAGTAGGAATGTCAAAACTAAATCATAAAAACATGAAATGCTAATAAAAATGTTGGGATTATACTGGGACTGTAAGTTTTTAAATATTCATTCTAAATCTTGCCTTTAAAAGTTTCGTTTCAGCTATAGCTTTTAGCGATATTTTTATCAAATTACACCTTTAAGATATTATTCTGACATCAATAATTTTAATATGCTAATAACAGCATATTTTCAAATTATTTATTTTCATTTTCCGCTATTGAGTCTTTAACATCTATCTAATAATTCTTTTATTTAACTTCCAAAATGCGTATTATTCAAATATAAGATTTGTATAAGATTTGTATAAGATTTGTATAAGCTTTGGTTTAACCGTTATTTTGACTGTTTACCTCCATTATTTAAATATAAATCTCAGCCATGCTGTCAAGTATTATCAAAACAATGCAAGAAGATTAATTAAAAGGGCAAATGAATCAGTTGAAGAAAGTTTGGAAAGATATTTGACCAAGAAAGAGTAAATTGTTTCAACATGCTCAGCATACTTGCATATATGTGGTCGATCACAGCTTTGTTGTTGAAAAGATTTTTATATGAAGAACGGCAGAAATTCGTTAGTTTTGTGATGTCGATACTGAAAAAAAAAATAATAATAATAACTCCATGAAGAACGTACAATTCTGAAATGACGACAAGGTTCGCTTTCTGGCATTATTGTGATGTCCTGAATAGATGAAAGCGCTTTTATGCTCCGATTCACCAGAATCCAGAATTACTAAAGTACATACTCGCAAATAGACTGACGCATTCGCGAACATAATGCTGCATTAACCTTCGCATTTATTAGAGCAGAAATATATATTTCAGGTTGTGGTTTATCAAAGGGCGATTCATTTGACATTGTTAAAATGCTGTATCTGTGCAAGGAGGTTCTCATCTACGTTTATAGAAAGGTTTATGAACATTCATAAAACCTTTATTAGATAGTATACAGTTCAAATTTTGATGTGTCACTGTATTAATTATTTTAAATGTCTATTAGCTGTTTTAGATAGTTTTAAGATACATCAATATATTGAGTATTTACATAATTACAAACATGTTGCTTATTAATTATTGCGAAATATTTACTAGAATCCCTTTTATTACTTATAATATTTGACAGCAAAATTAGAAAGAAAATATATCCATGCATTAGTTTAACTTTCTCTTCTGTTTCTTTTTTCTATTTAAGTAAATCGATAGGAAGGTAAATATAGATAAAATAATCATTTCCATAAACATGTTGCTTATAGTCTCTATATTTTCTTCTCTTACAATTTTTAGACCTTTTTTCTCTCCCTTATAGTTTAATTTAAATGTTGAATTTGTCTTCATAATACCTTCATTAAACAAAAACTGCTCTTTTCTGAGGTAATAATTGTTATTTTCTATTTATCAATGTTAAGACATCAAAAATAAATTAATTTAATATATTTTTAATTCACTAAATTGTTTTTTTTTCATAATTTCTTTAAATTATCACACACCACGTTCATAATCTTTAAACTAAATAATTGGTTTTCTTGGATATCATTAAATAATTTTGAAACTATTTTTCTCTTTATTTTGTACTTTCATAATTATCTTTGTGATTTTCATTGATTTCCTAAACACTCACAAAAATCGAGAAGATTATCATTTTCAAGGTCAAAATAATTTATTCAGTTTTGGTTTAAAATAAGGCATTATAAACAATTAAACTCAGCTATAATTCTTTTTAAATCATGTATTCTAAGCTGTTGTGCCCTCTTTATAGCAAAAGAAGCGAATAAGGTTTGCGACAAACTTGATAGGATTGTTGTGGTATTCTCCAGGTGTTGCTGAGTTAAGAGTTGGGTTTCGTTGTCCTGCATATATTTTTTAGATAAATTAAAATAAAAACTATTAATATCCTTTTATAAATCTTCTTTAATATATTCTTTTTATAAATCTGGCTAATAAATGTAATGAATATTAAGAACATAGAGAAGTTGACAACTAAAAGGTGAGCACTTTTTTTGTAATATTTATATATGGGGACTCCAATATTCCTATTCTAGATGGCGCTACTGCCATCTGTGACATTTATCGTTAAGCATGATTTTCATCAAGAATGTTCTCTGTACATTGATAATTGTTATCATCGAGAATTGTGCTTCCTAATAATGCTACAAACGCTGTCGTGTTATTTTTTAGAGTAAAAATCAAAGTTTATTCTCCTAATTAACTCCTTTTCTATGATTTTTTTTAATCTTTTGCTTCATTTTAAGCTTAATTACAATTCTAAATAATAGAAATGACTGTAGTTTTTTTATTTTCAACATGCTGGAATACTCGCGCACTGTATTTATGGAAATGATTATTTTATCTATGTTGACTTTCTTATCAATTTACTTAAATAAAAAAAAGAAACAGAAGAGAAAGGTAAACTAATGCATGGATATATTTTCTTTCTAATTTTGCAGTCAAATATTATAAGTAATAAAAAGGACTCTAGTAAATATTTCGCAATAATTAATGAAAATTCTCGTTTTTGGTATTTAAAAACTAAGTAATCTAGTACATAAGAAGTATTTTTTCCTTTAATATATGTATTCGTTCTGAATGAGAATATAGATATTTAATTATTTTTCTTATTTTCCTCCGAGTTATAATGGTGGCATTTCAACGAGGGATAGCATTAAATATATTTGAGCTTACTAGAAAATTTCTTTTACACTACACACTATTGAAACTAATTTTCCAGGTATAAGTTACGGTCCTTGTAATTATATATTTCAAATTTTGCTGACATATATTGAAGATTTATAAAATCTTTATAGTGAAAACTTTATGATTTGAACATTTTAAAGATAAATTAATTTTTATAAAAGTTCGGAAAGTAACTTCAAGTCCATTAATATCCATTTCTCTCGAATTTACAGCAAGACAGCACCAAAAATATAGAATCAAAACTAAGTGGAACTTTAAAAAAAATCTAATTTTAAGTTCGTTTAGTATAAAAATACTCAACTGTATTCTGAAGCCCACATTTTTAAAGAAGAATTTTAAAAATCAGCCAAGAAAAATTTCCTCTTTAGTAACATTCAAAGCCAAATAATATTTAAAAAATCCCTTTCAGTGACAATTTCTAAAATATTTCGCATGAAACCAGCCTTTAAGTTTAGGATTATAACAAGAATGATGATGTTTTGAGCATTCTAAAATATATGTTACATTAAAATAGGTAATTTTCCATTTTATTTCTGTGTTACATATCAGAACCGTAAGAACGTACTACATAAGATTTTAAATTAGAAGTAAAGCTTATATTTTATTATCGTATGGACTGAGAATATATTATTCTTAATTTAGGTCGTTCTACACAATATTACTAGCAAGGAAGCTACAGTGATTGCTTGATTTTTAGAATGTTATTTTTTGTTCATATCAGTCTATGTGAGAACAGAAATAAATATTTTATTTACTATGTATTTTTCTAATTAACGTTTCATAGATAGATGAAGTCAACCAGTCTTGTCGTTATTGCCATTTTCATTATTAATATATATTTGGATTAAATAAAGAAATGCTCAGTCAGATTTATTGGTATTGAGAAAAATATTTTATAAAAATGCTAAAATACTTAGTTTTTCAGTATCTTTTTATAAATAAGCACTGAATTTTTAGTCTTCTTTACTTTACATGAAAATTACATGACATTAAAAATACAATAATAGTTGAAAAACAGTAACTATTTGGAAATGATATAAGAAGTAATATAAAATAATCATTATGCATCATTATTTGAATAAAATTCTATGCAAAAACATTGCTATAATATATTTTAATGAATGATCATAGAATTTAATTCAAAAACCCTTTATAAAAAACTGTAATGAATTTTGGAGTCTACATTTTTAAAGAACAAGATTTTTGAATTTTTGAAATTTATTCAATTATATTTCGATTTAAATTTCATTATTAAGTAGAAATAAATTATGACTAAAAATACATTACATATTATTGAAATTTAATTAATTTTTTTTAACTTATTGAGAAGATTAAAAAAATAGAATTTAATAAAACCAAAATAACGCTAGTAAAAAAAAATGCAATACATTTTAAGTGTATCTCTGTACATTATCATAAGTTATTTTGTGGAGCTCTTTCTGTTTATTCGTTGATTCTTTCTTACAAGCTTATTTTGAAGCAGTGACAGCAAGTCAAAGGACATTACAAATTGAATTTATTTTTCTGATGTAAATGAAATTTCTGAATGTAACTTTTGATTATTCTGCATAAATGTCTAGCTCGACTAACTCCATTTGTTTTAAAACAAATTTCTATTTCAGCTGCTGGAGGAGGATTCCTGTTGCGATCCTGACTGTTCTTGCAAAATATTTACAATGTTCCTCTAGGGTTATTCTATCTTTTTATTTAACCAGTTTGTTTCCAGTAATTCTATTTCTTTTGCTTTCTTTAGAAATCATGAAAGCAAATCAAAATCACTCTATTATTTTCGTTGACTTAAATGAATTTTTTAAAAAGACATTATTGTTTTATGAATGCTATTCCTTTTTAATATGTTTTAATATGTAGCATTTCTTAAATAAATAGCAATTGTAAGGAAATTTCTGAAAAAAATATTGTGGGAAAAGTTTAATGTTTCTCGTTTAAACAAATACTAAATTTTTTTCCTTCAAAAATATTAATTATAATATTAATTACTGGGCAGAGGAAAATAAGGTTATACACACTTAAAAGCAGTAAAATAATTCACAATTCAAATTAATCTGCATATAATATGAAATAGATTTGCTAAACAGTTTTTAATCCTCTATTTTATAAAACAAAATTCTCAATAAAAGTGAAATAATTTTGACACAATGCCAGAACAGTGGTGATTTGGAGTAAAATCTAAAATTTGCAGTAGAACTTTTCATTTTTTTCAATTAATATTAATATTAGAAAGTCGTTTATGTTTCCTGAATTAGTCATGTTTAGTTTCATTAGTCGTTTTAAAAATTATGCAAACGATAAATTTGTTGATTTTTTAAAATTTTACTGTTCATAGTGCATAGTGTGTATAGATAAAAAAATTGAAATAATTTTACTAAATTAGAACATTGCAAAAAATTAAATGTTGATAATTCACTACGTAGTAGGTCACCATGAGTTGAAAAAACACATTTAAAAAAATATATCTCTCTATCTCACTTTGAACCTGATGTTTCAAAAACACTTTTAGCTAGACAAATTAAATTTGGTATTTATTTGACACTTTTGAATACTTTTTGTATTTTGACCAAAATTTGTAGATTTCATTGAAATTTTGATCCGAATGCATTCACAAGGAGAATTATCATCTGCCAATAAAAACAAGTGAATGTAATAATTACACTTAGATAAAATTTAGATACAATTTTGCGATCTACAGTGCATGTTTGTACTACACATCGGTATATATTTGCATGCAGGCA
>JAPMOR010085981.1:3730-22129 GCA_026543865.1 Argiope aurantia
ATATATATATATATATATAATGGATTTCGAATCCTGTGAGCGAAATAATATGTAACATTATTTTGGTTGAAGCAAAGTGCAGGTTTGAAGATATAGACGAGACGTTGTATTTTTAATTTCGTTTTATTCTCTCTTTAATATCTATCTCAGGAAAGATAACATAGGATTTGCGGTCACGCGTCGATTCAATTCACCTGGTGACCTTTGAAACCTTTTCAAGGGCATCGAAAGTATCAGTTTCATTTGATACGTAATACTGATGGCGCATTAGGTTTACAGAGGAATCAATTAAACCGAAAGTGGAATTGTATCACAAAATAAGAGAATAGTTTTAGAATGATGTTACTATGGGCTAAATGAAGATAAAATCTTGGAAATTAATTAAATTGAAATTCTAATTAAAATATTATTACATATATTAATATATACATTTATGGTTTTCGCTCCATGGTTTGAAAGAATTTAAGAATTAATTTACTATCATCCACCTTTAAAAAATTAACTGAATAAATTAGCTGATATACAGAAAGAAGATGAATATTTTATTTCTTGTATGAAAAGGTAAATCTTTTTGAAAAGCAGCATTTTTAAACACAAACCCTTTTTAAATCCAGCAATCGAAAATCTAGCCATCTTATTTATTATATATCGTGTATTCTTACTTTTTTGCTGTTTTATTTATTATTATTTGTTGAGTGATTTATCTGTTTACACATGTTTTGTGTTAGTTTGTTTCATTCTGTACTTTGTCCAAGTTATCTATTTTCTTCTTACTAAGAAAAAAAATCATCTATCTCCATCCAAAGCGGAAAGAGCCTTTTGGCTCCATAAACGGGATTAGATTTAAATTTATATTACGTTGTGTAATAAATATGTAACATTATTCTTGATAGTATTTTTAAGGCACTTTTTTTGCTGTTTTTTTATTATTGCTCATATTTACATTGTAGCAACAACATGAAGTTTCAAATACTAATTTGGATCAAATCTTAAAAATGATGTGAAAGTAAAAATCTCTAAAAATGATGAAATTTATTATTGATCTGTGTATAAGATATTTTACTATTAAAGGGGAATCTCAATATTTGAGCATTTGTTATTGGTATTCTTTAGCCAGACAGTGTAACAGAGCGTTTGCATATTTGGCATACATACAAAAGTGGGAAAGAACATATAGAGACTATTATTATAAAAGTTTAATTAATGTAAAATTAAGCAGGATATGCGGGTTTCTAAAAGTTAATAATAATGCATATTATTAATTATGACTCAATTTTAAAATTAAAAAAGTGTTTTATTATTCATGTCAATTTAATTGTCAAACATTTCTTTTTTTGAATTTGGCAATATTTTTAAACCAGTTTATTAAAATAAGTTTTATTGGTAGTTTTTGTTTTTGAACGAAATTCAAGCTCTTTTACCACTCAATCAAATATTAAAGGGTGTTAGTTTCTTAGAATGTTCGATCTAAAGTAATACTACGCAATTCGTAGATAGATTTTCCGAATCTGGCACTTAAATTTTAAAATGTCGAAAAGTTTGCTTGAAACTGATGGATTTGATTCCATTAAATGCATTTCGCAATAAACTGAACAAGTGTAAAGCTATTAAACAACACGCTTTAAGTGTTTATCATAATTAAATATTTAAATGAAACGTTTCTTCATCAAAGCAACTTATATAAAAATTATTGTGCATTATCGATATGATTTATAATTATTTATAAACCGCTGCCTTTTTCATGAAATTTTATTTTTATGAGATGAATGATTTAAAATATATTTTGAACTAGTGGTCTCAAGTGACCAGCTGGTTCGCCGGTAATTTTAGTTATATTTAATTTCAGATTCCGCCAAATAGTCTGACATTAAAACCGTAATATATTAAGTCCCTTAGTATTAAGTTCTGATTATCGTTTACATGAATCCTTTTTATTAGAAAAACTTCCATAACATTATAACGCTATCGAAAATATAAATATCTTTCTAAATTTTGTGATACTCTGCTTCTTTATTTAACTTGCAAACTACAGAGGCATTAAACCATTTCTTTTTTCTTGAGCTTTCAACAATGGAAGAAAATCAAACGATTAAGTATTTGAAGATTTGATTTATTTCCAAATACCAATGTATTGTTGGAAACCATGCAAAAAAAATATATAAATACATTGAAAATTTTCCAAAATTCCGCAAAAATTTGCATGTTTATTAAATTGATAGAATGAAAAAAGAGCAAAATTTTCAAACGTTGTAATATTTGCTTTCATTCGATAATATTTTAGGAAGTTATAGCGGGGAAACACCAAAATGTACCTCAATTTTTAATTAATCAAAATAAAAAAAAAACTTCCCAGGTACTCATTTTTAAACTCCAAAATAATATGCGTCAAATTTAGTAACTGAGTATTTAGACGCTCTATCCTGTAGACCGCCATCACACGCACACTCCCGCGCGCCCACACACACACATTCATCTTTATTATTGATGTAAAGATGAATGCGATAAAATAATAATAATACTTTTCAGTACAAGATATATGCATATTTATCTTACATAATGCAGAATTTAATATTAGTGGATAACAATGATTAGTAGCTCACAAGAAAAGTATTTCGTGTGCAAAGTCTAACTTAATTTAAATATTTTATTTATATTTATATAAATATATTTTAACGCAAATCTTTTATTAAAGAACGTACTTGCAATTTTAAAGCATGTAAGTCGTCGAATATACATATTTAATAACGAATATTTGCATGGCAATCTCAAACCACTCATTTGTCAATTCTCTTTGTAGGGAATAACGTAATATGCTAATTTATGTTAGCAATATTCCGAAAGTACACGGTAAAAATAATCATATTTTGTTTTCAAAAGTTGAAACCTATCGGCAATTTTGAATTAAGTTTGAATTCTCTTGCGGTTTTTAGAAAAATTAAGAATGTAGTGCAGAATTATTTATTAATGAATTCAAGAAAGTTTCTCCAAAATAAATACCGTCGTGAAAAGAACGATTCTTAAATATTTATAATGTATTCGTTCAGAAATAATTTCTTCCTAAAACTAATTAGGAAGCTACGTTATTTCCACGAAAAACGGATGGGAACATATAAGAGAGAGGAATTGAAAAATTTTGCTAATTTATTTGAAAATATTAAAAAAAAGACGTGACAAAAAAAATGATTACAAAAATTTTGAATCATATTTTTACTCAGAATGAAATAAAAGAACAAAAATAACACTTTGACTGCACTATGATAGCTCTAATTAAGATATTATTGTATTATATTTTATTGCAAATGCTAATGAATCTTGTAAGCATTGTTTTTCAAATTCGCTAACATGGAGCGCCAGCTATAAGTAATCAAAATTCATTTGAATTAATCCCTTAACTTACAAATGAGTTTTAAAACATTAAATAATTTTATGGTCATGGTGGATTTTAAAATAATAAATTGTTAAAACTCAAGAAAATAAGCAGATGAGTTAAAGATTCCATTATTATAAAATGAAAGGACTCACGTTAAAGAAAAATTTAAAAATGGTAATTAAATTTATTCGATCATTAATCTTAAAAGCAGTGAAAAAAATATGAATGTGTCAAAAATATAATCAATACCATTTGCTTTAACGATAAAATAGAATATTAATTACCAAATGGTGTACTAGCAAAAAAGAGAGAGAGAGAGAGAGTATCTTATACAAATAGAATTAATTAATTGAAATACAAATAATAGATTCTTACTCTTTCAAAATAAATTTCTTCGCCAACCAAGTCGGTGTTCAGGTCCTCAATTTGAATGGCGTAAATTTTGTAAGCGTGAAATTCAGAAGTCATGCCATATGTTATTAAATTATGAGCTCTTTGCACGGAATATATCGTGCGCTTCCAAGTTTAAAAATTTAAACATTTTGCAATAAAAGTGTGCATTTCAAGAAAGTTCTGGTGGCATTCGTTTGTTTCATTTGATTTGAAAGTTTGTGTAGACTAGAGGATGACAGCCCTTGCTTCTAAATATCCCAATTTATCCGTTTGAATATTATAAATAATTTGGTAGAACAAAGCTAATTTAGTCAACCATTTACCTTAGGGTCAGTTAATATTTATACGCCAAATGTATGAAAATACATGAAAACATGATAAATGGTCTTTCCTCCTATATTCTCAAATAAATGTATTTGTGTATTATTAACTGCCTGCCATTTGTGAACAAAAGTTTCGAAAGAACCTATTTAGAGTGCTATTTTTGGCGTTTATTTTTTGTAATTAATCACTATTATGCAGTTAATAAAAGTACGAAAAAAATGAAAGTGTATTTTACGCGTTTTTTACATTTGTATTTTTTTCTGTCTGATTAAAACCGAAAGCAATCAAAGAACCTATTTGTAGTCACAAAATCAAATACTAAATTTCATGTACTTAAATCAATGTGCTCATTTTTAATTACATATGAAAGTATAAGTTGACAAGAGCACAACTCCTTGACGGATTTGAGTTGAGATTTGATATGTATCTACACTTTGGATACAAAATTAGTGTATCTAATTTTAGCTATTTACACTCTGCGTTTTGTGCTTATAGAGCTCACTTACATTTGGACAACTAAACAAACAGACTTCCACAAAATTAATTTCGTTTAAAATTTGATAGAAATCTTCAAATATGTACACGAACTATGTGTTTAATTCCATCCTTCTAATTCAAAGCATTTAAAAAATGTTTATATAATTAAAAAAATGTGTTTTTCAGATACGAAGGAAGTTTCAAATGTTTAGATTCATCAAAATTTCGATGTCGAATTTTTTGATGATTACAATCACTTCTTTTTAAGTTTTTCGTATATGAGAAACAAACAAACAAAAAACATTTATAACAGGTATAAAACATTTGCAGAAATCAATTTTATATCGCAACATAACTATCTTACTCCTAAACCTTAATCTATTCTCCTCGCTACATATCAGTTTTATCGTCGGTGCTTTAGTTTTGTACGAATGCACAAGCAAACACAAATATGTTTCTATCTATGGAAATGATTAAGTTTTATTTAAACTGTGAATCCAACTACAAAATGCATTCTATCAAACGTTTCCAATCAAATCATCATTGATTATCGAGCTAAGACGCTTTATAATTGTCAAATTTTACCTATAACTGATCACAGATTTAAAAAAGAAACTTCAGCGAAATTGTTTTTGCTGGATGCACAGACAATAGAATTCTTTATTTCTTCTGTTCTCCTTTTGTCGGGATTAGTTACCTTTTCTAACCCCAGATGGCAACGCATTCCCATTGTCTTGAAAATTATGCAGAAAAGATTTCTGGTTTACTTGGCAGCCAAGAAAAGTAGACGTTCATGTGAAGTGTGAGCAATGTATAGCTCTCGAAGACTAGCAGAGAAATTTATTTTAACGATCATGCGGAAACCTAGCGAGTTTCTTGTGAAATTATTAGCTTATGAAGAAAATAATTTTTATTTTCTTTAAGAAATATTAGATATGGAATTGATTATCGGAAATTTTATAAAAATAAGGAGTGCTCGATGTTGCCGGAAACGCACGACTACCATCAGTAAAATATCGCTGAAGAAACTGCTGTACAGATATGTGGCGGCATTTCATCTTGCATAAAAGTAATTGTATCAAGACATTGAAGCTGTTGCATTTAGAGCACAAACTTTTAGAGTATATGTTGGTACTTCCTGCTTTTTGCGTAAATTCTGAAATTGACAAAAGTCTCGAAGTGTAGCTACAGCATTCCCTTTTCTTTCATTAAACAACCTCAGAAGCACAGCCCGAATCCATCGCTGATAAGAATGACATTTTCTCAGATTCATCAGTTTCATTCCTTTTATGCCTATAACAGTAATAGCAAATCAAGGATTTGTGAAATTTTTTGATTACAGTGCGAAATTGCAGCTACAATGACAGCTTCAATTTCTTCACTTTTTAATCTTCGTTTTTTATATCAACAATAGAAATTAAAAATGAAAAATTCCTTGCCACTTGTGTTTGTCTTTTGTGATTATTTGTTTCGTTTCAACATATTTTATTTGTTGTACAGCTCCATAAATCAGTGTTTCTGGAACTAATTTTTATTTCGAGCAATCCGTCTCCTCATGTCTTGAATAGTATGTTCAACATTTTTGGAGCCTTTACATTGAGTAGTTCGCTATATAGAAAGTTCAGAGTAGGGATATTTTAATTTTGATCACCTTGTACATCAAACCATTGTGTTTTTGAGTTATATATAGAGATATACGCAAATATACTGATCAACAAATGTTAATTTTCTTTGTCGGTTTTCTTTCAAATTCTACTCCATATATACAATTCTGATGATAAAATTTTATATCGAATTTTCATAGATTTTACATCAATATATAAACATCAAACAACTCTTCATAAAATTTTGCGTTTTTTAGGCTATGGCATTATACCAGAAACTGATGGACTTTTTTCTGATAAATTTCACCCAAATACTTACAGAAGTCTGAGAATTTGATTTTAAGTATACTTATCAGATTTCATAGGTCAACTCAAAGTGTTATTTTGCCGTGTTTCTCTTACACAAACAGAGAGGGCGATTAAAAAATATTAATTCCAAAAAGATGTTTTTTGAAATCACAATGTTATGAAACATAGATGTTTGTGAAAATATTGTCGATTTTTTTGATGATTATTTCGAATTAGAATAAAATAGAATACTTCGTACACAAAAAAGAATACAGAAAAAGTTAAATTACTTTTCACTTGCGTATCCTGAAATAAATTAATTTATTTATTTTCAAGGATGTTTTTGGTAATAAAAAAAATACTGAAATTTAATTTGGCTTCTAATTACAGTTAGAATAATTTTAGTATTTTTTTCGTTTTGATTTCAACAAATTTTATTATTCTAATATCTTTGTGAAGCACCATAACATTAAGATAAACACAGAATGTTGAAAAATAACTGCCGATATATATAAAGTATATTAAAAGAAACCTTAAAGGTTTCTCCTCTATGTTCTATAGAATCAACTTTTGGAACTCTAATGACTGAATTTATAAGAAGCCCAAATGCATTTTGTGTAATATAAGGCAATAAAAGTACATCAAATATGCATCATGTGTTGTTAGAAATCTTTTATAGAATAAATATTCATTTCTATTTTGAAATATAAATATTTTTTGTATATGTCTGAAGAGCCAAATAAGTATAAATCTTTAGTAAGAAATCTTTTCAGCAATAAATATTTCCCTTCATATTCAAATATAGAAAATTCAAGAGCAAAGGAAAGAAATTTGCAGTATTACCCGCTAGAAATATTTTGAAATATGCATATATTAAAAATGTTTATGAAATAATAGCGATGATATATCAGGGATATCTTCAAAACTCCAAAATATTGCTGATGTTTTCTTTCCCATGAAGTAACAACAACAAAAAATGTTTCTGTTTTTTCAAGACATTCAAAAAAATTTATTGCCTAAATAAGCCGAATCACTGTATTTGAAGCAGAGATAGAAACTTATTACTCCAAATAGCTTTATAACTTCCCATGGTAATAAAAATTAAAATGTTGTTCTCACAGACGCAATGTTATAAATAACATTTTCATGCTTTATTTAAATAACATTTGCATGCTTTATTTAAATAACATTTGCATGCTTTATTTAAATAACATTTTCATGCTTTATTTGAATTCTTATTCTTTTATTTGCATTCTTATAAAAGAGTCAGAGACTAATAAAGAAAACATTAAGATTTTAGTTTAGTTATATTAACGTCCCGTTTGAAGCAACATTAAGATATTTTGGAACAGACCTTGTAATTTTGAACTGCGGTCAGATGACGTGGACAACATCTGAGCAGGCACGCCCCTCTGCACACCACACCAGCGGGAGGACGTTTGGTCAGGACAGACCTCCTTACACGACGGCTCTACGGTGGAATCGGGGTCCAAACCTGAAATCCTCCAATTCCGAAGCCGAGACCTTACCACCAGGCCACCACTGCCCCGAAAGCATTAAGAGAAAGTACTATAATCATCAAAGCATTTGAATTCAGGATTTTTATGTATCTCCATGTTTCTGTTCGCTCCGAAACTAAGAAATATATTTTTGCAATTATGTATTATTTCTCTATCTGTGATCACGATAATCCAAAACCTGTTTACTTTAGAAATGAAATTTGGTGAATTACGTCTTATTTGTAAATTTCTAACAAATTTTGAATGAAGTCTATTCTTTCTGTCTTGCTATTCCAATTCAAGTCCAAAAATCAACAAACATATAAACGATTAAATACAGGGTGATTCAAAACTTGTCGTTCAAATTTAGTGGGAAGGTAGGATATATTTCAGGAAATCGATTTCACATAGGAAAGTATGCCCGCGAACTTCGTCTGCGTGGGAAAAAATCGACGAGTTAAATGACTACAAGAAAACAGTAAAGTTTAGTGGTTACGAATGTGACCTTTATACCAACAAGGTAAAGTGCATTCGTTACCAGTAGGTGCTCAAAATGGAGACCACTTGCACGAAAACGGGATTCCCAACTCCTTTGCATTGACCACTGAACATTTTCATAAATGCCTGGCATATCATGGACAATGCTTGCATATACCCCGAGATATGTGGCATCAACAAGAAGGAGCTCCAGATCATAGCACAATTGTTGCGCGTGAATACTTTAACCGAACAATCGGAGCTCAATGAAGCGGCGAAGATATACTGATGGCTTGACCACCCAGTTCAACTGATTTATCAACCATGGATTTCTTTTTGTGCTGCTCCATGAAAGACCATCTGCACGAGGGTCCCGTCGATAGTGAAAGGAATCTTGTTGCAAGAATAGTAGATGCCGCAGGCATTGTTTGTGATTTACCAGGCATTTTTAAAAATGCTCGGTGGTCAATACAACGGCACTGTGAATCCTGTGTTCATTTAAATGGTCGCCATTTTGAGCACCTACTGTGAACTAGAACTTTACCTTTTTGGTATAAAAGACACATTCATCACCACTTGTTTAAATTACACTTGTACATTTTGTTCATGCAGATGACATTTGCGGACATACTTCCATACATAATTTCGGACATACTTGCGGAATACATAATGTGAAACCAGTTTCCTGACGTATTCCCTACCAACTGATGAAATTCGAATTATAAGTTTTGAATCACCCTGTAGATAAAACGTCGGTAAAGTACAATATCAGATTTTGAACTAAATCTGTCCGAAATTTGACAGTCTGTCAATTCGAATATGTTTATGCATATAAATGAGATAACTCAAACACGTACTGTTTTAAATGAATGATATTTAGTATGTGATTTCATGATGACAACAATTCTGTGTCAAATTTTGATTTTAATTGCTGAGTAAAAAAGTCGTCTGCAATAAATATTCAGTTTGTTTAATGGCTGCATACCATTAGGTAATTGCCAAACATTGCAAGCTAATAGGCTTTTTCGATGCAAAGTTTTTTTTTTTATTATATACTACAAATATATCATATGAATATTATATTTGAGAACTCTAAAGTAGTTCTTTTCCAAGATTCATACCTTACACATGGCGGGGGTATAATACTCTTAATAGAGAATATGCTAGAAAATTTCTGCTAGTTTAGTTTAGTTATATTAACGTCTCGTTTAAAGCAACACTAGGGCTATTTTGGGACGGACCTCGTAATGTTGAACCCCGGTCAGATGACGAGGACGACACCCCCTCTCCACACCACGCCACACCAGCGGGAGGACGTTCGGTCATGACAAATTTAATGTGCAACAGAGCCTCTTACACGACGGTTCTTCAGGTGGAATCGGGACACGAACCTGAAACCCTACTGTTCCGAAGCCGAGACCTTACCACTAGACCACAGGGGGAAAAATTTCCTTTACACCATTCCAGATGGTTAAATTTAAGGATTTTGTAATACATATTATACATAAGCAAACTCAGATTCAAATTTTAAAGCTTTTTTTATTCAATATTATTTTAATTGATGTTTTTAATGCTTTAAAAGATAAAGTTTTGTAATATATGTTTACTCTCTCTCTCTTCCTCTCTAATGTGCTATGTTTCTGAAATTCTGTATCTTAGATTATTTCAATAATATTTCTGTAATGAATTCAGAACTTAATTAACAGTTAATAGATTAATTTTTCACTGCTAACTGGTTGCTGCATTTGGTAATTAGCCTTTAAAAATAATTCATTTCAAAATTACAATGAGTAAATATATTAATAAGTAAAAATTTGAAGAAATAAATGAAAAGAATTACAAGAAAGAAATCGACTTTTTTTAATAACACAAGTGGGTTTTGTAAAAGCGCTTTCATTAAATTTATTTTTCTTTATCGATTTGGAGATAATTTATAATGATTTATATATATATTCGGGTTTTTTTTCCAAAGGTAATAAGTCAAAATCTCATCCGTCCCTAAATTCTTGGTTATTGAGAATATTTATGAAAAAATTTCACTAGGAAACTCCTCTAAGTTTCAGCAAGTAAATGCACCAAATTTTCATAAAGAAATAGGTTAGAAGAGATTAATGCGTAACTATTTCTGAATGAATGAATGGTTATTTCGATAAATGAATTAGGAAATCGCAGTAATTTAGAAAATATGCAAAAGAAAAATTGCCACAGTATAGAGTTAATATAACGTATAACAAGTTAATATTTTGTAATAAACAAATACTTCAATTTTGAAAATACAATTTCTTTGATTCGAAGTATTTCATCAGAAAACGAAAGTATCGAAATTTGAAAAGGTTTAGTCTCGAAATGATGGATAATAAGTGCTATACATTAAAAATTAAATCCTGTTTCAATAATTTTTTGGTAAAAGATAATAAATCTTAATAATACTATCACCGAGTTTGAAATTAAAAGTGATTTTAGTTTTGATAGGTATCATTTTAAATACAAAATATTAAAATGGAAATGTATATATATATTCTGAAAGTTAATATAATTAAATTTTATTTCAATCATTATCATTTAATGGTTATCGATACACATTTTTATAACCTAAAATAATATTTTAATTCATACGTTTATAAAATATTGTAATTTTTTAGTAAAATATAGCACGTCAAAGATACGCCTGATAATTATGTACCAACCCAATAGTTATTTAAAAAATAATTGTTCTTTGGATTTCAAAAGCAAAATTTCAGACCGATTTTTGTCTGAATTAACTGAATAATGCATATGTTCCAATCTTCGTTTCGCCGCTTCTATTCATCTACTAAATTTTATGATTTTAGTCATTTTACAGGAAAAGAAGGCACTGTTTTGCAACAAACTATAATAAAAATAAAAATAATTGAAAGCTATTTTCATTAAATATCTATAAATAATATTTTTAATTAAAAAAGCAGCGTACTACAGAGATTTGTTGAGATATCGTAGAGAAATAAATTTCACCAAGACAACAACTTTGAATAACGTTGCCCATGGTAAAGCACTTGCCGCCTAAAAAATCAACAACATTCTGATTTACGGAATTCAATATTGTTAACTTTCTTATAAATATATCAAGTGCGTATATCTTTTTTCGTTCTTTAGCTCAATTTATAGTATGTGTTGAGTGGCAATTGGGCATATGCATGTTAAAAGCTGTTATTGTTAATTTATTAATACATATATAATTTTATATTTGTAAATTTAAATTTTATAAAATAAATATCATTTTCGGAAAGAATCAAAGGAAAAAGAAAATTAGAAACCATCAATCAAATGAAGATCAGCCGAAAAATTTATTTCTTATCAATTAGTTTATTTAATATATATACAGGATTTAAATTTAACTAAATATATACATTTGTTATCGATAAGATATTGAGAGATTGCCATAATAGAGAAAGAAATTAATTTTAAATTTCCATGTGCAACAATACGAAACACTACAATTTTCTATTTCCTAATAAATTTCGAA
Organism: Argiope aurantia; assembly: GCA_026543865.1. Lineage (NCBI taxonomy): Eukaryota > Metazoa > Arthropoda > Arachnida > Araneae > Araneidae > Argiope > Argiope aurantia. Next base: position 15,665 of record JAPMOR010085981.1, read on the forward strand.
TCATATTTGACACTTAACAGAGTCTTTATTTTATGAGGAGAAATTTCAGAATGTTTTGAAAATTCCGAGAAAACAGGTTCTTCAAACGAAATGTGTCAGACAAACTTGGTTTATAAATATTTTGGAGAAATAACGAATGTTTTTCGGAAGCTATGACCAAACATACAGTTTTCTTTTAGCAACTCATGTTCCAAAACAATAAAGCCTTACAGCCAATCAAGCACCAGCAGACCAGAAGTAAACAATAATAAACAATAAGAGAACAGAACAACAGAATCGCAACAGAAATCGCAAAAATACAACATATTTCTTTTATATGTAGAATAAAAACAAACATGTTTACCAGAAAAAGTGCATTCTATAAAATCTATGTAGAAATAATTGTTTTTCGTGTATTCTTTTGTCGTGAAAAAAGTTACTTTGTGTCTCAGTTTTTTTGAGACATTCCTTATGGCAATCTTTAATTTTTTTTCTCCTTTATTTCTTGTTTAAATTTTTATAATGAGTCATTGGTTTTCAGCTGTTTAAACAGAAAATATCCTAATATTGTTAAGGAATAATGTGGGAATAATATTCCAAACACAAGTTGTTCTACAATATTATTACGATAACTTTAAGATTTTTTGAAATATTCAAATGATTATGCTTGATCACAAAAATGTCATACCATATCGTTGTACTTAAATCTTTTTAGGTTGAATGAACTGAAAATATACAAGCAAGAAAACATTAAAACATTTAGCCGCACACTGACTAGGAATGGTCAATTGTGTACAAATCAACAAGGAATAACATTTTTTTATTGACCTTTTGTCTTTTATAAAGTCATAGAGCAATTTATTGATTTCTGGAAATCTTCCTAAGGCCAGTTAAGCGTATTTATAAAATACGATTGTATATTTATCTCTTTCGAGGATCAAAGCTCTTTTCAGAGTAGGATATATCTGAAATCATCCGAAACAATGGAAAAATAAATACCTTGCCAATTAGGAAGCCAATACTAAGACACAAATAATGAAATAATCTGTTTTTCTAGAAATGGCATAAACCCACAGTCTGTCATCAATAATAACACCATTCCACACCAAGGCAAAAACGAGCATTTCGGAGCAATTGCCGATTAAAGACTTATTTATGCAGCTAGAATGATCAACAAAAGATCCAGTTTACCTCTCTCAATAACACTTTAAAATCTCATATAATTAAATATAATCAAACATATAATTAATTGGTAATTAAATACCAATATTAAAATTCCCACATGCAATCAGTTTAGAATCTTTAAGTAATAAAGTAGTTTTAATAAAGGATTGGAGCTATATGACCATTAATTAACTATAGAAAGGTTTGATACCTTAAATGCCTTGATTTGTGTACTAAGATCACCCCCTCCCAAATGAATATCAAGCTGCCTTACCAATTTATACAAAAATTATCAAAATCCTCTATCAAAAGAATACATGAAATGAAAATAATAAGCAAACATTCATTTTCATAAAAATGTCCATCATTTCCAAATAATGAATTAGGCAATGGCTACACATTGATTACAAAATAAAAATAACTACTAATGTATTCTATACTGCAGAACACATTCAAGACATATGAAGCAATGCTTATCATTTCATGCATTGTCGTCTTTTATCAGTTACCTCTTTGAGCATGTGGCAGTCTCAACATTGAATTTTTATGATATTCCTTGATATATTACATGGATGAATGAAGTGTCTACTATCCGTTACTATACATTTATTATCACATTAATATTTTTTCAAATGCTATTCTAAATTCTTTATTGATTTAATAAAGCAATTACAAATTATTATTTTAAGTAACTACGGATGCTAAAGAAATAATTAATTATATTTTTTGTGGTATATATTAAGTTAAATGCCTTTTGCCGAGACTGAACTCCTTTTCGAAAAATATATGGAAGGAAATCGCAGTTTATTTGGATAGTGTTCCATACAATCATGATTGCCAATGTCATAAAAATTTCAGATAAGCATGCATTAAAAATGTTTATTTTGAATATCCCTGAAATTTTCAAAATATGCGATTGCACACTGATGAATTAAGATATTAAAACCACATTACCATTATATAGATTTAATTGGCTTTAGTCCCAATGAAGTGAAACAGATAGGTAAAAAAAAAAATTGTGTAACCATGCTCTTCGGCTAATAATTACTACACCTGTATCTTAGGTATAAGAACTAAGTATAACCCTATGAACCCTAACTTGCCGGAAACCGCCACTTCCAACAGGGGTCTGACTAAGGCGCTTTGAGGCGTTCAGGTGAATTTAAGGGGTTAAAGGTATTTCGGGACGAGTGCAACACATGCTCGTTATAGAGGGGGGGGGGGGGTCGCTAACCTTGGTGAAAGGAATGCTTGTGAAGGAAAAGGACACGTCCGATAGTAACTAAGGGAATGAAACATTATTTATCAGTTAAGAAGACCTAAATTCAATCATTGGATTTTTTCAAAACATTTTATTATGATTGCATAAGTTTATCAGTTTTCTTTATTCATAATATATCATAATTTTTAATATGTTTATCAATTAAAAAATCTATTTCTTTTCGTTTTAGTTGCGAATTTTTTTCACACTGATTATTCAAATATTTTTTTCGAAATCTGTTTCTTTATGTTTTCTTTTTTGATACCATATTTAATTACAAATTGGTTTTTCTAAATTTATTGCATTACCAAAAAATCTCAATAATGAATATTAAATTAAAATTTCGGCAATTATTTTTTTCCTCACCTATTTACATTCAGTAATTTTAGAAAAATATGGTGACTGTTAATTAAAATCAGTTGTTGTATAACATTTACAAATAAAGTGAAATTTGATGCATTCAATTTCAATTTTTAAAGAACTTCTGTGAAAATAATTGAAAAATTGTGAAAAGATTGATAAATGTCTACATGCGTGTGGAAAGCACAAATATTCTTAACATATTTATTACCTGATTTGTCATAAATTTCTCAGCTTTATACTAATACAAAAATTTTGCTGTTTGAAATAGAATTTTTTATGCTTTAATTATGAAATTAAATGAAAAAGATTAATTTTAATTCAGAGAATAATTGAATTGATGTAATAATTCTACAAGATTATGTAATATAATTTCTTATGAGAATAAATAAAATAATCATTTAGGATATCGATAAATAATTTTTTACCCATGAAATATCGCCAGAGCAGCCCCTCCCCCAATTATGTACTTCATCTACTAATATGAAAACATATTTTTTTTTCTGAAGAAGCAAAAGAAGGCAGAATTGTGTTAAAATAATCTTCGCGATCATCTTTCTGAATTAGTTTTTCAGGTATTTAAATATACAACGTAGAAAAGAAATGATTTTTACAAACGGCATCCTACATTTCTGCCAATATTTGATAATTAAAGATATTTTACATTTTTATAGGCAAAATAATAAATTTTAACGATACATTTTTATCTTTTAATTAGATTCCTTTCATTTTTCGATCCAACAACACTTATTTAATATTTCATTATATCTACAAAGTTTTCAAAAATATTTTGGATAAGTTAAAAAGCAAATACAAGCATGCCGAATTTTACTTTAATAAATAAATTTAAATTATGTTATTAATGATTATAAAATAAAACCAAGCTTGAATTTTCAAGATTTTTATTGAATAAAATAGTTTTCCATTCTTTGAAGACTTGATTTTCATATTCCTTAAATAAAGGTTTAAAAATCCTTATTTGTAAAAGTGTAATGTTTTTAGTTTTAAAAGAAAGCAATGAATTAATAGTTATCATTTTAAAACTTTATTCTATATATGATTAATTTTTCTATTCTGGTGAGTTTAAGATAGTATAAAGCCCAAGTTTTATAGATTGATTCTATTCTACAGCAACCCCCTTTATCTAGGGTGGAGTGAATTTTTTCAAAGAAGAATAGCACCTTTTTTTTTCAAAGGAGATTTCATGGAAAAAGAAGGAGATGAAGAATAAATACTTACTCAAAGAAACAGAACCTCTTCAAATTAATACTACAAAAAAGCATTGATTTCTTATGAAGAGGAAAAACAATTTCTCATTAAATGAACTGGCTTTGTATACAAATGTATCCTCAAGCGAAGTGGGAGGTTGCAGCAAGAGGTGACGCTATAAATATATTGTGATAAATATATTAATGCCTGTTCTTTATATAATCTTCACTAAGTTAAAAAGATGCTTCTTCTCTCCCTTTATTCCTTACAATTTGACACGAATGTCTTGTTTACATATTGCACATTTTTTACTATACTTGCTATTATGTGGCTTGATGAAATATTTAAACTCAAATCAAGTTTCGAAAATATTTTCAAATTCTTCGCAAATTCTTCTCAAGTTTTTTGCATTGTCTTCAAACCAAACCTTCTGTGATCACTGGGGAATAATATGGGAATCATTGTGTAAAATATTATGAATTGGTAATACTACAGCAAGAATAAATAAATTTGAAAGATAAATATTGTATGGAATCAAGAAAAACCATGTTCATGACAGATATCATTTTAAAATTTAATAATTAGCAATCCTATAAAAACGATACAACTTCTAAATGCATTAATATCTTGGCCAAATATGACGTGACTTTTCATAAAATATGAGGTACAAGGCATAATAAATCATTGATAAAATTTATATAACTTTTTGCAAATTCTGCTTCTACAGTTTCAGAGACACCATTCACATTTCTGATGGTTTCTAAAGAATTAATATAAAACAATATCAGTATTAAACTATACACAGTTAGTTTCAATCCTACTACTATACATATTTGAACCCAAAAGAAACTTGATCATGCTTTTATGGACACGATTTAACTATATTTTTATTTATAATTAGAAAAGAATTTTCTGGTCCCTAGTTGGCAACGTTTTAATTTTCAATATTGATCACAAGTATATCAAAACAATTTTGGTATTCTGTATTTTAGTTTTTTTTTTTCATCAGTTTCATGTCTGATATATTTTGTCTGTTAATAAATTGATATTATTATTATTCACTTTTATTCGAAATTTTTATTTTATTAACTATTTTCAATTATTATTCGAATTTTTATTTTTGTTCTCAGACAATATATTTTCGTAGAAATACGAATTATTAATTATCCAATTACATGAACAGTAGAGTATAATAATCAATCATGTTATATCTATTTTGATTAAGCAACTGGAACTGAGTTTAAATTATTTCAAATTCAATGGGCCAAAAACATTACCATTTGATACAGATTTCTATATACAGAGAGAAACTATTGTTGTCAAATGCCTAGATGTATGTAAATATATAGAAATGATATTTACGTGTTAAGTATTGTTTATTAACATTAACATTCCATTCAGCTATGCGTTACCATCTATTGCTTCAAACTACAAGGCTTGCAATGGATATCAACTTTCCTTTTTACACATGAATTATTTACTGCAAGAGTTGTTTACGTTTCATTATATCATGCGTGCGTTTTCACCTTGTTATGTTTCATATCATTTATATCGGATTAAACACGTATTTAGGATAGCGGCAATGTATATCGTTTCTCGGAACCTGCTCTGTGAGATTTCTGCTGATCTAAAGAGTATGACGAGAATCGAATCTGTTTCATTTGAAATGTTTCAGTTGCATTTGAAATTGGTTAAAAGACAATTTTGAAATCAATTAGCAACTGTTTATATACAATACAAAGCTGTGAAAATCGTTTGTATATAAACTGCATGTTAATAATTAGTACAAAATGTAATGCTCTGCACCTATCAATTACCATATTTTTAGAAGGGAACAGATATTTCGAAAAAAGTTAGAAAAAATAAAATTGGGAAATATCTGAAAACCCAAGTTCTCTCCGCAGTTTTTATTTATATTTTAATTTTTGAAGTCGTGTATTTTCGGAGAAAATATTTCGATACAAATCACATACTCTTTACATATTATTATTTTTCAATCTTATTGAAATTTAAACAGGTCATGTAAATAAAAAAATCCTGAATGCCTTCGTTCAACCTGTTATTCGAAACAATCTGCTGTATTACATTGTTCATTTAATAGTTTATCTATCATTACTCCTCAACTTTCACTCAGTTTTACGATTATGAAGACAGGTTCGAGATGGTGCAATATGACATTGTCAAAATAAGAGGAGATAGAAAAAGCTCCAGAACGAAAAAGGATTGGTTGATTTGTATTTTATAGTACAACGCCAGTTTTATTCATATTGCGCCAAAAAAAGAGTAGAACACAAATCTGGTTTTAAAGTTTACGTTTAGCATGCGCTACTCATGATAATGAATATGATATATATAATGAAATTGATAATTTATTAATGAGATGAAAACGTTGGCACTAATCATCAATCAATAAGTCACAAAATTCATTTATACCTACCCTCGTATCAATGTTAATTCAGTGAAGAAACTGCTTGGTCAGACAGTTCGCTTTA
>JAPMOR010085982.1:0-31432 GCA_026543865.1 Argiope aurantia
TCATTTCCTAATTTTTATTTTAATTTAACCCACATTAACTTAATTCTAAAATGTTCCTCTTATTTCCTGATCTAATTCTACTTTTTTTTATTTAATTACTTTTAACACGCGCTCTAGAAAACTAAATTCAGCAGACTCTCACGCTCCGAGAGAAGAGATAAAAAATCCATAATGCTTACCATATTTTTTTAAAAGATACCTAAATTTCCCTATCCTAAATCTACACGCGCTGAAGAAATTCCTATCAAAATCTCATTGTAAAAACCACTGAAGAGAAAATTTCGGTCTTTTTGCTTTTCTACTCTTGTGTCGCGATGTACACTGACATATTTCTTGCCACTTATTCTTTGTACGTAAATTATACCATCTGTGGTGAAATAAATCGAAGTTTAAAATTTTCAAAAGTTTCTTGTATTCGGCCATGCAACAGTTCAAATATGTTATATATCTTCACACATTGAAGGCCATCTCAAAATAAGTCATAGCTGACATCTAGTCCGATTTAACTCATAGAAACATTATTAGCCATTAATAACTATGGTAGCTTATTGATTTATTACAAATGTTCAGAAGATTGGCTATGAGCCATTAGATCTCTTGCCTTCCAATATTTCTGAACTCTACAGTTTAAGATCAAAAGAGCAGAGCACGAGTCAAGATGAGTAGCATTGATAGCTTATTTATATTATATTTGGGTAGCCTCATACTATGCGACTCAATTGAATTGTGAAATCTCTGAATGTGAACTGGCATTTATTACACTTTTTTAAACCAAATCGGTTTAAAAATGGGGTAAACCAAAAATTTTTAAACCAAATGGGTTCTTTATTTCTTTTTACTCAGATTTTAAGTGAATAAGATGCAATTTAGTACTTTTTTTTTACTGGAACATTTTAGGTTTGATCATTTGTCTACTACCAGACGTGTCGCAATATCAAATAAGGCTTAATTAAATTATTCCGCACTAAGCAGAAGTCCTCAAAAAACGTTCAACTCAAGTATGCATTAGAAATATGGACGTAAAATTTTAAATGCTCAACGATTTATTACCGAACAAGACCCATCAGCTCTCCGGAGCTAGCGATAAGAAAAATTGAAAGTAGTGTTTTTATTATCTTCATAAAAGCTGAACTGGTTATTTCGACTCAATCGGAATTCTGCCGTGAAGCACTTCTCGCTGAAAAACGTATTCCATCAATGATTATTGGCCGGGTTTTGAAGCCTTTTCAAAATTAAATTTATACACAGACGTCATCTCTTACAGAACTGAACAACCTGAAAGTTCTTGACGAATTTTTTTAAAGTTTTTTTTTTTTCCTTTCACTAGTTTGTTTATAATTTTCTATAATTGAAAATTCTTTTTTTTAAATACATGCGCATTTTTTAATCAGTTAGTAATAAAACAATAAAGTGGCATAAAAATACGAATAAATCTTAGTTCATATTCCATCAAACTGTGGCAACATCAAGGTATTTGATATATTACATTTTTAACATGCACTAAGTCAAAACGAGGGATTGTAGAACAGAGTCTAACTCATAACTCCTATGGTGATGGTGATGCCAAGAAAGTTAGCATGGACTATATTAACCCTTTAAACTCGGAAAAGTAATTCGATGTATAATTATTCACTTAATACATGGGCTTGTTTACTACACAAAAAATAAATACATACAATTGTTTTAAGTTGAATTTCCCTGAAAAAATGAATCTACATCTTTTTACCATTATGTAGGCGTTTTTAACAATCAAAATTGAAAAATAAATAAAACGTCAAAACGATGCACCGTCTTGAATGGTGAGTGAGAAGCACCATCCGAGTGCAAAGGGTTAATCCCTTACATCCAAACCATTTGTAAACAGAATTGACAGAGAAATTTTGTTTGGTATTCATTGCTTTGATATCTAAGTCTGTAGAGGGACGAGACTCTTTATTATGTGTTATGCCATGGATGAAAGAATGAGTTCAGTTTCAGGAACTACATTTTATTAGCGGGTTAAGTTCCACGGCACAAACATTTAACACAAGCATATTGAAGAACAAGGCATAGAACAAATACACACGGCAAGCAAGGACAACACAAGAGACAAGAATGAGGAATCATGGGAAAACATGGCTCGTGATAGGTGACTCTAGTAGCGCCACCTATGAAGAAAGGAGAAGGCAGTAATTGTAACCGCTACAAGTCTGTTATTTGGATATTAAAACGACGGATAACAGTATAAAATTATAAACATCTTTAGAAGAATAAAGAGAGATAATTTTGCACACTATTTGTGAAAATAACATGGTCAAAATGCTTGCATTTATCATTAAAAAAATGAGTTGCATGTTAGTAGCATAATAATAAATATTTTAGAGTTTTTATTAAGTATAAAGAAAATTTAAATCGGTGAAGGAAACTTTTTAAAAGAGATAATCGCTTCTATCTTTGCTTTCAAATTAAAAGCATTTAAAAAACATGTTTAGCGTGGCGTACCATTCATTTACAGTAGTTGATATTTACGTCTTTTAATTGTTTGCCATGTAAAACTGATAACACAACGGAAAATAAATGTTTTGGAAACAAGTTATTACAAAAAGAGCGAAAAGTAGCACAGATAATTGTATTGTTAGAATTTTGCATTAACTTGTAAACATCGCTCTTTGATCATTTTTCGCAATCCTGTTTAAAGGAAATAATGGGTGAGATATACTGCATTCATTCTGGCGATATTCTTATGGCTGTTTATTTATATTTCGATGTATATAATATTAAGGAATTTGAATTATTCAGACATTTTTAATTTGAGATGAATGCATGTTTCCTTCATATTTCATTGAATTTGTAATCAATAAAGAATTAAAATATCATATATATATATTTTCAATTTATTTGGTTAATTCAAAGTCAAAGCTAAAAATTTTTAATTTTGAACTTTTTTAATAGTAAATAATCTTGTCTTGTGTTCTCAATAATTATGAGAAAAATAATTGCTGTTTAGAGATTCAATAATAATAATATTAAAAAAAACCTGTCACTTTTTTTTTGAAGGCTTTCATGATGTAAGGTGTGAATTTTACTATGCAACTTTTGTATTCAAAACACTGCATACTGTTTTTTGTTTTTATTATCACTTTTAACTGTTTGTCTCTGAAGTCGTTATTTTTATAAAGTCATGAAAAAATTTTAGCTATAATTATGATCACCATATTAATAAAAAAATATTTAATGTGAATTTTTTATGCTTTAATCAGTAAAACTGTTAAATTAAACTATGAATATTAAAAAGAACCAATTAGTACCAAAATTATTAATACTATTCAGTTCTTGATCAAGTTTCCACGGATTCGATTTTTTAAATAAATCAAATTTTTATTCGAATTATTTAATGATTCGAATTAAATAAATAATTAGTTTCGAAAAGTACGGATATAATAATTAAAATCCTTTTACTTTTTCCTTTCAGATACTGCTACTTCAAAAAAGAGTTTAAAAAAAAAATTCAAAACCTAAATTTCTTTTTGTGAATTTCCAGCAATCGATTGTGACAGCAAACTAAAATAATTATTATTTGATACCGTATTAACGATAAGTCATTGTTATAAAACCAAAATTTTATTGGGGAAAAAAGTGGTAAATAAGTAATGAAAAATGGTAGGTTTGTCTCAGAATTTATCTTTACTGACAACTTCAAGTAACAGGGTGTTATGTTTTTTTTTTCCTGAAGGTGGGGGGACGCACATCACTTTATCTTGTCCGCCAAAATTATCAGTATTCACTTAGCACTTAACTAAAGTTTTACTAATTAAAAAGAAATATGATCGTAACAGATACAGCAAAAATAAGTAATGTTATAAATGGATAACAATGATTTTTTTTACCCAGTTGGGCCTTTTTTAAAAATTCGCACCAGTTGAAAAATGTTCACGGCGCATACGCGATATTATTAAAAAGAACGATTCTCATGAAATCACCAATCATCTTAATAAAAAGCGCCCCGCTTTAAGTTGCGCACAGAGAATGTGGCCCCTGATGGAAAGAAAAAAAATATTCTCGAGATGAAAGCGGGGAAGAGAAAAAAGTCATCTCTCTAAAATGTCTTTGCTCTTTTAAATATTATAATAACCCTCTTGTAAAACAAAATGAAAAGTGCAGAATTCCCAAGCGAATATGAATGGCCGTTTTTATCTACTTCGGTCGATTACTCGGCGTGAGGACATAATTACGCTAAGAAAAGTGTATTTACCTTTTAATGAATTTAAAAAGAGGCGGCAGCTTCTTCCTCGGGCCTTTTATTTATCGATTCAGCACGTAATTAAACGGAATGGTGATTGCCGTGGAAGAACGTGTGCTTTATATCGAGTTCCATAAATTTTGCGTTTTTCTCAGAAAAATTACCATGCCTAAGTGACAGCGTTTGAATGCTTTTTCTACTTGTCTTTATTTCCTTCCTTGCTCTTTCTGTTAACTTTGCTTTTTTTTTTTCGTGCATACAGTACAGTACACTCTCGAGTATCCAGTTTGCAGATTTCTTTACCGTAATTAATTGAGGAAGGCAAAGTATTGCATTGGCAACATTGCCAAGGTATTGGGAACGGGCGTCTGCTGTGCAAAATACAAGTTGTGACATGAATACGAGCAGTGCTCTGCTCGTTGCTCATTGTTTCGTCAATGGGCAGCGAACCTGAGTTGTCGCCGCTGTTCTTGACTACAACAGTACGTACAGGATTCGTAAATTGTTGTTATACTTAAAGTATAACACAGTGAAGTGTACAGAATTCATGTTAAAATGTGAACAGTTTATATCCTTTAACTTACTTTTTCTCTAATACATTCAATATATAAACATACATAAATTAACAATGCAGAGCCTTCTATTTTCACTTGCCATGTTACCGGCAACTGCTTCTGTGTTTCACAGGGCTACGACTGCGTTCATATTCTACGTGGCCTGAGATGAATGGAGGGCTTAGTACTCAATAAGAAGTGAGAAAATACGTATCGTAACATTGAGTTTTAGTATAAAAATTTTGTCTTTTGGAAAGAAATGAGTTCATGGAACATGCTTTTTTGTTATCCGGCTAGTCCTTCCGCCACATTAGGCCGGATACTTGGGAGTGTACTGAACAGACAAATTAAAAGTGCATATGTAATTAGAACCACATTTCCATCTGCGAACATCCTAATATTGTTTCCTATTGAGCTCCATGGACAGTAAGCAGTTTTCGCTTTCAACAATGTCTCTGAATGAAATAAACTTCATTTTAAAACTCTGCATTTACATGCGTAACTATTTTATGAGAACCCAATGGCTAGGTCCGTAAATCAACCAAAGTGTTCAGCTTTGGTTACTGTTCGAGTTCCTATTCCAACTATTCTAAGATCCGACAACTCTTGAGTCTGGGGCATTTTTTCTTTTCTTTGGAGTATGGAAGTTTGAACTGCTCAGGTGTCCTCCTCACCTGACTTTACTAAAAATAACGAGTTCTATTTCAAAATGCCTACCCAGTTTAAAAATGGAGAAGTTTCAAGAATTTTAAAATTCCTCTCAATATATATAACATTATCTATATTTATATAATACTGAATGATCGAGTAGTGATTTTTAAAAATGAGAGGAAGAGGGATAAACTGTTAAATACGTTTCTGATTGAACCTGGAATTTTTACCTAATCAGTGAGCTGAGGTTCCGAAATTCAGCGAGTCCAACCTGAGCTATTTCAAAAATGAGAGAACGCTGCAATTCGGAGTAAAAATCCTTTGTGTGAGTTAAATAATATTATTAAACTGGTGTCATGATACACATAACGTTCGCAATATTGCACAGAATTTGAGTTGCCATTGATGATAGGTTTCTCCCATATGTTTTTTCAATGGTGGATCTACCTTGAGGTAAATAAACACTAGGCTAAATAAAAGCTGTGTTAGGCAACTATAATGTAACCAATTATTATTAATTATAATATAAATATTATTTCATACTTATTGGATTTCCACTTATTGTTGTTAAAGATTTGAGATCTTAAGTCAACTGAGTCCAATTTAAGTCTCCTCCCCCGAAAATGTTTTTTAAAACATTATTTTGTGTTCATTGTGCGTAATCGTAAATAATATTTTAAAAATGCTATTATTTTTCTGGAATATTTTAATGGTATATATTTGTAGGACTCAGGAATCACTACTATTTAGAATCACGCACATTTAATTACATTTAGGGCGAACAATTACATTAACATAAAAGAAATGAACATTAAATAGATTTCGTCGAATACGTCGCAGGATTAATTCACATGTGCCATCTCGTCTTTCGTTCAGAGACCCGTCTCGTCTCACACGTCTTGACTTTCGTTCAGACCCATCTCCTCTCGTCTACACTCCGTCTAACAAGCATCAACACCTGTTGGCCAGCAGATGGCGCTCGTCATCAAGCGTTCATCACTACATATATATATTTAATACCTACACATTTATTACAAACTACTGAGTTATCTAAGTGAATAATTATTAATTCCGATATTTTAACAAATACAAATATCCTTCTAACCAAAAAAAAAAAAAAAAGCAGACGTTCTATTCTTTCAACATCTAATCAATAAAAATATATATATTTGTCACCTGCCCTGAAAAAATGATTAAATGCAAATCATGTGAATTTCTGATAACATAAATTTAAATTCACATGACCGCACAGTCATATGATTAAACAATTCGCATGGAGTCAAAATATTTAATTCTACATTATAATCTGATAGATGACATCGCATTCTTCCCCCCTCTATAAAGATCGCAGCGAATTACAAAACTAAACCAGAACAGGACGCTTACAGTGTATCATATAAATATATTGCCTTTAATGTGTTCAATAATTCTTAAAAGAACAGATGATCACGAAACAGGATGGTGCTTTTAATTTCTTTGTTCTAACTTCTAAATTTCCTTTATCCTTTTTTTCCACAAACACAATTTCCTCCTGCAACTTTCTTTTAGAGATCCACAACTGTGTAAACACGGATAGACAAACAGGTGAAACGGCTATTATTTTAGGAAGGTTTATTTATGTGTACATCAGTTAAGACGTTGATGTGTTCCGAAGGTAATATTTTTTTTTTCCCTCGGTAACGAACAACGTTTGCCTTGGTGGAACTGCAGCACGCCACCGCTAAGCGATTTTTAATCGACGTTTCCATAATTCTCTTCTGCTTTTAAAGAGACATTTTCCGCTCTAACTCTTCGAAAAAGTTCGATTTGAAACTCTTGAAATTAGCCGCGCGTTCTCTCGAGTTTTTGTTGAAACACCAGAAAACTTATATGTGTCATTCCTTCATCATGCCTTACTCTTAAATTATACGTTTAATCATCTATCTACAAGATGGTTAATATATTTGCATATATTTTGAATATTTGCATATATATGTGAACTAGAAGATATGCCTGTCTAGATAGGCTGTTTTTCTGTTAATATCTCGGATTTGACTGTCTCAGATTAACTAACGAAAGTTGTGGTAGAAAATTCCGTGCATAGTGGCAGAGTGTTTAAAAAATTTGTAGCGCATTTTCGATGTACATATATATTAAAATTAAACGATAAAGGCCTAGAATTGTATGAACTACCAAACGTAGCTACTACACTCAGATCAAAATAAATAGTGATTCCCTTTTTATACAAAATTAAATTTAAATTAATAAATTAATTAATTAAATTAATGAAAATTAAAAAAGAAAAGAAAGAAAGAAAATATTAGCAATAATTGCAACTCGTCCGTGAAAGGAGATTATAATGAATCGATCTAAATTTAAAATAATAAAATTTACGGACCTTAAGTCATTGACCTTTATTATATGCCAGCATTACATAATGTAAATAAAATATTAAATTTACGATCACATAATTTTTATTCGTGCTTAGCTTTATTCACACACAGATAAAGCAGTCAATTTAAACAATAAAAAAAAACTATCTCAGTAATAATAATAAAAAGCTGACTGCCAAAACAAATGTTAAGATTTCGCATCCGATAATGGCGGGATAAAACGCGGGAATATTTTTAAACTCCTCCCAGTGTAGTGGATGATTACATATATTAATAGGATTTTTTTCTTTTAGGCGTGTACAAAATAATCTAAAATGATATACTTTTTATCAAATGATCCCTGATAAGTTGGTGAGAATCGTTGAAATAAATGCGTACCATCGAATGTAAATCACGAATTTGATACACTGGAATTGTTATTTCTTTAGTAATTTTCTATTTTTTAGTAATTACTTTCAATGTCTTGAATTGACATACTAGACACTGTGGCTCATAGAATGCAGAAAAGAAAGCAAGATTTTCCATATACGATAGTTTGTATTCGTATCTATAATACCATCATAACCTCGAACTACCTCGATTAACCTCGTGATTTAACCTCGATCTTGCGGCGAAATATTCAAATCAATCAAAACCTCTGTACTCTTTTGTTTCTCTGAGTACCGTAATGTGCTCATTACATTAATAGCATGAAGTCGTAATAGATTCATTTACGAAAGAGATTTTATACATTCGAAAAGAACCGGCGATATTTTTGTATCTTTAGACTTATTATTTATTCCTACACTCATTTGACTTTCATGCTCATTTAATTTCCACCCTTAACATCTAGCTGGAAATATAGTGGCAAATTGATTGTGAGCGAAATAATAAAATTAGTTTGAATTTTATTACAACAATGAAATGTTGTTACAAATATTATTAAAAATTAAATTATAAAACTATTAAAATAAGAGAAAAATGTTGCATGGAAATAAAACTGATACCAGTGATGATTTCAAAGTGGAATAAAAAGGGTTTATGGGCGATATTTGCTATGCTATGATTCTATGTAATCATTTTGCCATCTTTAACCTCCTCGATAATTATATAAGTTAATGAGTTAAACATTAAAGTTTTGATTAACTTTTAATAATTTAAAATAGTATTTGAAATCTTAAGGGGAAAAAAGCTTTTTTCATTGAACCAAATTTGGAAGCTTAAGGTCTAACGGTCAACTTTGTGATGCATTTTGAATGATTTTTGGATCACGTAATTTACAAACAGTTTTCGGCATATATATATTATAATGTTGATTATTAAAAATTCCATTTTTCACCTTTAAGAAACGAACTCATTGCCTAGACATGAAGGGACCTTTGTTCTTGAAAGAGAAATGGCTTTCAAAATATTAGTTTCAATTGAGTTTTGAACCAAAACCAGGAACAAACTCATGCAAAACGGGTGGATTTAAGTAACTTACAATACATACGCATTGTAAACACACTCTTAACTATAAATAAGAATTGGGAATTATATTTAGCATAGTTCTTAATTAGTTACAGATAATCATATATTGGTTTTTCCTATAATCAAGGCTTAAATTGCTGATCACAACTCAAATGATCTCCCACAAGTCAAATATTGGGTACGTGGGATTTCTCATAGGACTAGCCCCCAATACTTTTTTCCGAATATTTTTTAATAAAAATAATTTTAAACAGTTATAAAGCTTTCTTTTTGATTGAATAATGTTTTATTTTCCAACCTAGGTGTGGCTATCGTAAAAAAAAAAAAGTTAAATGATTAAAAACAGAATTTTACCGGGTAATTATTTTTACTAAAGATATTAACAAACATTTTCCTGAAAATGAATCTGACATAGACATCCGTAGCAGTTGCGGTCAGCGTCCAGAACAATCTCTTGAATAATTTACGAAATTTTGCACATAGAAAATTAGGAAACGTTAATGATACTGCAATGCAAGGAAATGAGACATCAGAGAACAAATGCTAAAAATTAAAAACAAAAATAAATTCTAATTGGATCCCATGATGTGCCCTGTTATACAATTCCTTTCAGCTACAGCTGTTCAAAGAAAACAAACATCACGAATAAAATTTTGAAATCTTCAGGAATTCATTTGACAAATATCACGCAATTATGTAACACGTTACGTGCCGTAACCAAATAGGCGCGCGCAACAGATTTGCTTTACACACAGTGTCGACTTGGCAGAAGAAAAAAAAAAAAAGCACTCGCGAGCTCGATATTGAGATTTTATTCTCTTTTTTCCACACGGTTATTTAAATTTTTACTGTAATGCCACCTGCCATCCTGCTGCGTATCTAAATCTCCTCCATAACTCGCCAGAGAATCGGGTTTACATAACAGCGCATTCTACCTTTATATTTCTTCATGCCCGTTCCTCCTATTCTCCGAGCATTTCTTCTTGGGGGGAAAAAATCATAACAATAATTCTGAACGTTTCAACACTGCAGCAGCTCGCCTACTGAGCTCGCATCCATTACCGTTTCGCATCAGCCCTTCATTTTTCTTCATGAGTACATCTCTCTTCTCTTCTGCTGCAGGTAGTGGTTTTTATGGGCCGCGGATGTCGACCGCTGATTGGTTCCGAGGCAATGGGAGTCAATAAAAATATGATATAGGAAGCGGCAAATAGCAGAGCGGCCCATACTGTCCTTGTCGGTCGTTGGTATTCCGCGTACAGATCTTCCAAGCGCTGTCCTCTCGCTTTTCTTTTCCTTTTTTTTTTTAATAATATTTTTGTGGGACCGAAAATATTTGGTTTTGAAAAGTTGCCGAGCCTTAGAAGGGAGTGGATGCGTTCGTATGTTACGTGATGCGATTTCAGAACGTTCGCCTATCTCGGGAGAGCAGTTATTTGAAAACCATACACGGTTCGAAGCGGAATGAAGGCTCATATTCAGTGGTGCTTTTTTTTTTTTATGAAGTAAGAAGAGAGAATGCATCCTAGTTACGAATCGAATCCTGAAATCTGATCAGAGCTGGAAAGAAAAACTTCAGAACTTCAATACGCTCTGTTCTTAAAAGCATCGTTAAGAATCTTTTTGCATCAGTTGTTGCTCAGAGTTTTCTCCCACTTCGATTTATTTATTGAAAAAAATGATCTTGTTGCTTTCTTCCTTATTCTCAAAACTTTCCGTGATCCAGCAGAAAAATGTCTCGTAGCATAAGTTAGCCCAAAAATCTAGCACTGAGCTTTTTTTCTAAGCGAAACTCATTTCAGCGTATAATGCAACTTCCTATAGCTTTTCAGTGATGGAAGATACTGTTAACCAGGTCACTTATGCGATGTTGGTAACAGTACTGAATATTTTGACATTTCCGCGGTGTTCCTTAGAAACGATACAATTAAATTTCTTTTAAATTCTCATCATTTTTTTATTTTCTAAAATCAAAAGTAAGTTTTCTCAAAATGATATTAATTAAAATGATTTCATTTAATTAAAGTTTATTAGCGATGATTTTATGAACAACGGAAACATGTTTATGATATGATTCTTCGGAATTTTTTTAAAAACTGAACAAACTAAATTAAACGAAAATAGTTAAAGCGAAATTATTTTACCATCAATTTTTCGAATTTATTTTTGAATCATTAGTTAAGTTTTGGTACAGAATAAACCCAGGAAGAAGAAAACTTTTCATTAATTAAAATAAGAAACTTTTAAAATAAGAATTAAATAAGAAACTTTTTAATTAATTAAAATAATTTAATTAAATTAATAAAAAAAATTTAATGTTACTTTTAGTTGATATTTACTGCTTTCTATTGGAAATACGTTCCTCGTGTTCTTTAAAAAAACTGCTAGAAAAAATAGTATTCACTGATTGTGAAGATATCAATACCGTCGGTAAATAAAGGGAATAAAGGGGTCGGTAAAAAATGAACAAATAGCATAAACCTTGTTCTCTCCTATAGATGCAACAAGTTTAACATTTTAAGCATCAAGAAAAATGGTGTAAACAATTAAAAAAAAACTTTAAAGTTGCGCTTCTTTATAATTGTTTATAGCTTTTTCTTCCATTAAAATTTGAAATTCTTTACTAATAAGTCTAATATGACATTATATTGCAAAAATAAAACGATTGAAATGGTTAAAATATTCCAGGAAAGAGATATTTAGATCCTTGTAACGAAAGCTCTAATACATCATATAAGTCTTTTTAATATTTACAATATATAACTACTCTCTTTTTTTTCCTAATTTTGTTTAGTAAAAACCTATACAAATTTCCATTTTAATTTATTTACTTTGGCTTGTCCGGTTTCCGAAGCAGAAATGCTGTTTACTGAAACTTAATAAAATGAATAAAAATTCATGCAACTCGATAGTTTTCATGCATAAAAAGTTTCTTGGAAAATTTATCCTCCAGCGACGTCTGCAGGAAAAAATTTTAATAACGAAAAACTAAGTAAAACGCGATCAACTTTTATCACTAAGTTCGGGACGATATTAGGTTAATAACTCGACTGCTCGACATGGGCTTCGTAAATTAAGATTCTCCCATAACACATCCCCAATTTAAAAACCTTTCAAGGAATGTCATCGGTGCGTACAAATCGAAGCGCGCCCTCTCCCGATAATAACTGCAGCAGATCCTGATAACCGACAACTCCGGGGGAAAGACAGATGAATTTCTCGAGGCCTGTGCCACCTAGTCCCTTTCCGCATGCTCATCGGGGGAGTAAAGGGGTTCGTATCAGAAATTCCATTCGCGCCATCTCGCCAGGCCATTAAAGAAGCCCATTTCGCGGTTCGTCTTTCCTGGGACGTGCGGCCCAAGTCCCGGAGCGTTATTAAATTTTTTTTTCACTCTCTCTTTCATTTTAAAGAGAGATCCTGCGTCATCTGGCTCCGGGGATACGTGAGAAATGGTCTGCGCTCCTCTAATGACTGCCGACCGAAGTTTAGGACGAAAGCACCTCGCTGACGTGCTATGGGCCACATTCGGAGGGACTTCTGCTTTATGTCCGGTGTCGTGTGCCTCGCCGATGTCATAAATCGTATCTTCCCAATTCTCTCGCCAAAAAGAGGAGGTCACTAAAAATAAACTGGCAGTTTTCTTGAAGCGGTTTCGCTGTTGCAGAAGAAAGGCTCTGATGATGCACTTGTAATTTATGTTTGAGCATTTGAATCGAGTGTTCAGAAATTTTCACTTTACAAAGCAGCACATCGCTCCAGCCCATTTTTTCCCGTAAAAATATATTTTAAAAAATGTTTATTATGTAATCTATTATGATCCTGAATCATTAAGTGTTCATTTGTATCATCCCTTCTAAAGAATAAGTTATTCCAATATACGGATAAAATTATACTATTTATTAAATTTAGCAAACTAAAATGAGAGAAGAAGAATAAAAACGTACTCCATCAAGAATTCTTGATCAAAAAAATCTAAATTTAATCATATATTATTAAATCTGCAGCAGTGGCTTTCATTACCATCGATTCTGCAGTTAAATCAAATTTCGAAATACAGATGGCAATTCTTCTTTATTATTTTTAATCATATATTAAATATTCTAATAAAAGCCAAAAAAGATGAAATCGTAATTTAATGCGCAATTTAATTAAGATATTTTCCTGAATTAAAAAAAATATCGTCTGCATGTCGAAATGGAATTATTACATCTTTTTTTCAAAATTAATTCAGTTTTAGTTTTTAAAAATATGAAATGGATTAAAATTATCGTCTGCAAAAAACTTTATTATAAATCTATCGCTATAAGAAAGTTTTTTTTTTTTTCAAATATTTAATAAGTAGCTTTATTCTGAAATTTTAACAACAAAAGTAATAATTTTTAAAGAATGATTCAAGAGATATGATAATACTGAAAAGAATTTCTATATTTTGGATTTCTTTAATTGAACAGAAACCATTTCCGTGGGGGACAAAAATTCCATTCATTGAACAATAGTTTAATTTGAGCCATTTAGAAGGTCGTCCAAATATTTTATATCTCTGTATCGATCACGAAACTGCAATTTGTATATTCTCTGTTAAAGCGAAAAGTCATTTTGTTAGTGTTTGTTTGTCACATTCCCTTGAATTTATCAACAATGACAATGTTTATCAACAATGTTTTTATAATGACAGAGAATTTAAAAAAATAAGAATCGCATTGTGCATTCATTGAATTGTTAAACAAGCACAAAATATGCTCAAAAGCAATATCAGATATATTCCATAAAAACCGTAACTTTTTTTTCTTTTTTTTCCGTTCTCTGATGTCAAGATACTGCTTACCTAAAAACATTCATCCTCTCAAATAGGGGAGGGAGGGAGAGCGAAAGATTTATTCAAAACCCTAAAACAGCACTCTATTTTCCGAATCTGGTAGTAGTTGAGATTGATCGAAATGTATTTGCCCAAAGAGCCATCTCATTACACAGACGCTGTATTTCCCGAGATTTTCTAGTCTCGAAACGAAACGTACATGTATGCACTCTTGCACACAACTATGAAGTGATTTCTTTTTGATTGGCATCGGGGGGGGGGGGGGAGCAGACGTATCGTATTCCCGCATTATTTCCGGGCCGTGTTTGCGCAAGATCGTTCCCGAAACAGCGATTCCCTAATGGCCCATAAACGACCGAAAGTCGTGCACCGTGTTTGTTTTGTATTCGTGTGTGCTCACGTTTAGAAGTTAACTGTGTGAATAAACATTCTCCTCTGGCAGCCCAAAAACCTTAAATCGAATTCGTTTGCTCTTCGATTTGGGGGAGCGCGCAGTCCATCTCCTCTCTCACACAAATAAGCAGTTGGGATTGGAATGTTAAGGCTGTTTTCTCATTTCTCTAGTAGGGATTTAATTCAGATACTGCCCGCCATTCATTTGCTGGCAGTTGGAACAGATTCAAAGCTTGCTTCAGAAACCATTAAAGATGCGAGATTCAAAAATGGTTAGCGAGAGGGATAGAGCATTTCGAAGTTCAGTTTAGAATAATTGCGTGACTTGTTCTGGGGAAAAGGGGGGGAGGGAGGTGATCTTTTGAAAAGTTTTAAAAAGCTCGTTATTTTATTTTTCTTTCTGCAACTTTAAGGTCACAGCCAATCATGCCAGCATTAATTAGAAATGTCATTTATATCACGACAATGCTTAAATGCACTGCTTTGATCCAATACATATACTCTGTTTCTTTAATAGTATTTACAAGAGTCTGACATTAAGTAGAATAATACAGATATTAAAATGTTTCATAATTAATTAACACTTACGTAGGATTATTCTGCACCAAAAAACTATTTAAAAGGAAATTAAAAAATTATTGGCAAATTAATTCGTCTCTTGCATTTGTGTCATGTTTGTATTAAAATACTGATTTTGCTATTTCATGATTTGAGTTCTCTTATAGTCATTATGTATTAGAGTTACTTTTAAGTTGGTTGAACCAGTTGCGATCTCATCTGTTTCGCACCTGAACGCAGATGTTCAATTTTTTTATTAATTTCCTTATTCAAGCTTTGAATTCGCATTTAGTTTTCGGGCTGCTTTAAGTGCTATTCATTATTATATATATTTAAATAAATGCTATATGGGCCATTAAGGCATTTTTATGTCAATGAACGCAAAACTTTGGTTTATTATATATATATATTTTTAAATTTTAAAATAGTTTAGTAGCAAATGAAAAAAAAAATGCCACCAGAAACTGCAGGCTGGACAAGATATGCCAGTTATTATTTGCCTTTTTCACAAGGTGCCATATTTTGCCATGCATTTTAAAATATTTATCTTGCACCCACCCCCCCCCCCCCCCCCCTCTATTTCAACATTATCACTTTCGCTACACTGATGTGTTTACATCTATCTAAAGCCAATAAACTAGGAACTGTTAACACTAGAAATTTTTGAACTTTTTAATAGCTAAAAGAAGTGTTCGGCAAAAATGTTACCTTAAACGTTATCTACACAAAAACAAAATCCTCTATCCAGCTTCTCGGGATCTTCCCTCCATCCACCCATCCTTCGTGTGTCGCCTCTGGCATTTTCCAAAAATAAAATAGAAACGCATCCCAAAACCGTTCTCCAGACGTCCGATATCAAAAAACGCGATGCTCCAGGAAGAAAGGATCCTCTGGAAGAGGGGGGGGGTCTCGGAGTTTGAAGGAAGGAAGAGGGAAAAAAAGTCATTTTAAGTTATATATATTTTTCCCCTCTTATAACGGCACATCAAAAAGTAAAGCAGCAGCAGGCCGATGTACCGTGAGATACGAGGCATGACAGTCCTCCAGAAAACGACGGCTCTGACCGTCCGAACATGAGTAATACCGTGTGACATGCCTGATTGAACTTTGTGCGCAGAGTGGCATTTGCCTCGGGGGGAGAGAAGGAAAAGAGCCATTTTCTTTTCTGGACATGGGCGCAAGAGAAATGGCATCCCCTTTTTGTTTTGCTTTTGATTCCGAAGAAATAGGAGAGATGTTCCTTTCTCTCCCTGCTTCCTCTGTCACCGTAGTGTCTTCGGGCCACTTGTTACTTCTTCGACTCCTGATATTCCAGTCAGCCGTTAGGAGGGACGGTTTCCCTTTGTCTCTTCTTTTGCCTGTGAGATTTTTTTTTCTTTTTTGCTTGTCACTCCCCCTGTCTCCTCCAGCCTTCTTCGCTGTCATCTAATCCCGTTATTCTGCGTCTATGAATGTGTGTCACACGCAGAAACGCTATTTCTTGCAGGCTAGGCTGAATATCTTACCAAGAAAGACAAAAGACTTGCGCCGATATTCATCAGTAGGAACAAAATCCGACGTCCAATGGATGAATGTAAGTGGAAGCTGTTTTTATGATCAACTAGATCATCAGTTGTGAATCTGCCGATTACTTAAAAATAATCCTGCTCGAAGTTCAAGATAAAGAAAGAATGAACGGAAAAGAGTGGTGGTGGTGGTGGTGGTGGGGGGGGGTTGTTATTACTCTTCATATAATC
The DNA here is from genome assembly GCA_026543865.1 of Argiope aurantia. Taxonomy (NCBI): domain Eukaryota; kingdom Metazoa; phylum Arthropoda; class Arachnida; order Araneae; family Araneidae; genus Argiope; species Argiope aurantia. The sequence goes on from JAPMOR010085982.1 coordinate 16,752, forward strand.
CGATGGTTTAATTATTTCCATGATCTTATTATGCTTCGTCTTTTGATATTTTATCATTGCTCAATAACAACCACCCTCTTCCCATTAATTTTTACAAAGTTATGTTTAGTTATAACTTGGATATCAGCATATTATAAACTTTATATCGGTTGAAGTGAAAAAGGAATTTTTTCAAAGTTCGGAAACTAGTCGCACTGCAAAATAGACAAAACGTACAGACATCTTATCGGCAATTGAACATTAGTAACGAACCTGAAAACACTCTTAAAATCAAAAGCTATGCTAACAAAAAATGAAATTTAGTTTCTATGACTTTACATCGCTTAGAAACAGAACTACCTTCAAATGAGACAAAGCAAATAATTGTAGAGCAAATCGAAAACTCAAAAGTTAGTTAATGCATGTATTGCGCAGTTTCACTGTGTCCTCTCTTATTTGATGCTACTTTTGAACAATGTTTATCCCCGAAATGAACATCTAAAAAAAATTTCATTAACCACAAAAAGAAACAACATGATATTCCAAATTGTAATAAAGTTTATTTAGGAGATATATTTTTTTTTAATTTAAAAAATGATTTTGTTTAAACTTAACTCCTCATTTATGTATAAAAATGAGTCCGTCCACACCGTGACGGCTTCCGTGAAATAAATGTTCCTCAAAATGTATGAAATTAATGAGACATTTTCCTAGAGTTGGGTACGAAAATTAAGATGGAAACATCCCTCGCAGAGCCATATTATTTCCCGGCGCCCTAAGTAGATTGCTCAAGCCAAGATGCCACATTTATTCCCCCGGGAAGGCCGCTCACGCAACTGGGGCTTTGATATGCGCCCCTTAATTCACTGCGGCCAGAACTCGACGGGTGATCCCCGGCACGAATGCGGAACAACGCGGACAGACATTTAGATTAATGAGGGATCCAGCCGGACGAATCTTGTTTGCTTTAATGCACCCAAGTGAGTTAGTGCCCCGGGTGGAGTGCATCGGCCCTACTTCCTAATTAGTTTCCCTTTCGGTGTCCACGTCTAATAACAGGTGTCCAGGTTCCGTCACTTGTCGATGTCCTTCGATTCTTTTTCATGGGAACGTGCCCTTTCTGATTTATTATTCACTAGAGGGGGGGGGGTAAATATATAAACCATGCATTGAGGTTGAGGAATGTTGAAAGATCTGGTTTCGATCCTCGGGCACAGACGGCTATTTTTTTTTTATTTTTTACTACATAGAAATAAGTAAAATTGCTGTAATGTTTTGAAATCTAGCTAAAACAAAATGCGTATTAACGAACTCTAAACTGCATGCAAAGTTAGGTGACAATGATCAAATATGTAATACTTTGGAGGAAAGCAAGTCGTGCCGTTTCTAAATATTGGTCGACATTCGAAATGAGCTTCCATGGTTTTTGGATAGCAAAAAAAGCGGTTTATTTTTTGTATTAATTAATATTTCGTGGACATACTCATTTCCATTAGTAACTTTATATTCGATTATGTTAAAAAAAAAATTTTAAGGATCTTAAATATTATACATCTTGCCATTAGAATTCGTAAATTTATCCCGAAAATGTATCTGAAACCCAGTTATTGAACTTTTACGTAAAACAATTAACTAGTTTTTATTACAAATAAATGAAATCTATTTTTTAAAAAAAGGGGGGTTCGAGGAATCGGATTCAGAAACAGCTAATAACTAAGAAGTCTCACGTTAGAGCCTTTTTATTCTTCATTAAGATAATGATGATTGAAGTCATATTGGAACTTCAGCCGACGCATTACTTCTAAAAATGATTGATTGTGATCTTATCAAGCCCGAATTCCACACTAGAATGATCCAGAAAAACAAAGTAAAATAACCAACCCCCTCTTCTTCTCTTACCTTTTCAGTCACGTTAATGACGGTCCGAATATAAATCGCGGTCCTCCAAATAATCCAGGCGAAGGTCCGACTTCCGAAAGCCCTAAACGGATTATTTTCAAAGAGGGTGAAACGAAAATCAATTTAAATGACTTTTGCCACCGACGATTAATTCAACTCTTAACGGGCGACCGCCGCCAGTGACATCTTTGAAAGCCTACTTCATAACGCGGCCTTGGGACAGCGAGTTGATGCGGTTCATTTTTCATTTCAGAACTCAGCGGCACCTGCATTTTTCGTAGCGCCCGCTCCTGCTGCCGCCGCCCCGTACCCCCCCCCCCCCCCCAATTCTCAGTAGCAGTAAAGTAGCATTTTTATTAGGAATGCGAGCACCTGAAAACGTTCGCCGGCGTCTCCCTATTCAGAGAGCGCCGCAAATGGCGAGAATAAACGACGGGAAATTTTCACGAAACTCGACAACTAGATTAAGCTGAGCAAACAAGATTAATTTTTGAAACTGAAACTTGAGCTTGCGCCGCACGGTTTGCGGCTTAACCGAGACGAAACAGACCTTTCACGTTGTTGCTTTTTTGGAAAACGAATTCATTCCTCCCGCGCGTGAATTAAGCGTTAACACTTTGATTATGGAAATGCTAAAATTGTTTTTTTTAAATCTCGAATTAAGGGGGGGTGCCAGATAATTTTGCCAGTTAATCTGAAAAATGCGTTTTAATTTCCAACATAACGATTACATTCATGGTGGTAATTAAGGGGGCATGTGCAGATGCCCCTACCCTCCCATTTGAGGACCCACGATGGGATTTTCGCTCCCACGAGTAGAAGTTTGTGAAGACACAGCCAAGATTATGTCAGGATTTTTTGTTAATGGCGTTCAATTATTAATTTTTCCCAATTTATAAGACATCAAAACAAACAAATTTCATTTGAAAGGCATAGGTCCAAGTGTTATGAAAGTATAAACTCGAACTACAGTCATAAAATACAAGAGGACAAATGACACTGCTGATTTTTTCTTGGTCGTGTTGCTTTGTGAGAATGGCGATTCAAGGTTCGAAATTTGCGCTACCAAAAACACACGTGCATGTAGGTCTGGAACTTTGTGGCACTTGCTAATTCTGACGTCAAAAAGCAAACGTTTTTCTATTATGTGATCTAAAAGCTTGAAAAAGGAATGTCGTCCTCGTCATCTGGTTACTGGTAAGTAGAACTCTGTTTGCTTCAAACTAGGTCATTAATGTAGCTAATTAAACTAAGACCAAGCCGCTGGTTCCAATTGAACTTCAGAATAAAGTAGATAATACCCATTGTTAATGTCACTTATATTTTGTAATCGATTAGGGAAGGAAAACAAGGTTCTATTAGGTATTATTTCCATCAGCGAATTCTGATTTTGATTAAAATTAATTGCAAAGTAATAAGTTACTTGTATTATATGTTTTATTTTTTAAATTCCAATGAAATCAGTATTAAAATGTTTGCAGCTAAAGCCAAAGTACATAGCTTACCGAATTTTTTAGATACTTTTCTGCCAAGACTGAAAGGAATCCTTTCTGATCTCGTATTCTCCGCTGAATTACGGTTTTTGCGCCACTAAGTTCTCGGGTTGCAAATGTTATCGATGTTCGCCTGGTTTTTATAGAGGCATATTGATTCTGTCTTGTATAAGACGTACTTATTTATGTTGATGGCAATCGGATATCCTGATTCATTATATAAGATATGATGGTTGCGAATAAAATGATTCTAGATGTAGCTTTTGAGGTAAAACGATCGTTATCTTTTGGATATTTAGCGTAGTAATTTCCGAAGTATTCAATCTTGAACGGAATAGAAAATTGCGGTCTTTCTATTCTTTTCTGAACGTGCCATGGAGAAATTGTTCTGTCTCTAAAATCAAAATTAAATCCCCGCTCCAACAGCGACATCACTTTAACTGTAAGGACATGCAGCGAATCCTGTCAATGAATTAAAAAAAATATTTGGAAGCTTTCTCTCTCTTTTTCTCAATATATATTTGAAGAAAGATTTTTTTAAAAAATTATTTTTTTTATAAACAAGAAAGTTATTTAACAAAAATTACTGCAGAATATGAATGGAATATTTTTAATCAAACTTGTTACCCCAGTTTTTTATTGTTGTTGTTGTTGCTAATAACAAATAATCTGACAGCAATAGTTCCATTTCTGTAATTTCCGTGATCCCAAAACTCATGTCAGAAATAGGAACAAGAATCTTGATCAATAACAACAATAATAAAAGGACTTTATTTAAAATTGCATCTATTTTTATGTACTGTATACTCAAACGAGCTGCGCTCAAAATAAATATTCAGTTCCATAATGGATTCCAGTCAATTTTCCATTCCCATAAAGGTTCGCAACAGGCATTGAATTATATTAATTCAGATTCATTATTAACTAATAATCGCATGACTAGGAATCGTAAGCCGAGATACTTAGAATTGCGTGTTGCGACGAGTCATTGAGGACGGCGACACTTAATAGTCATAGTTTCCTACTATCATCCTACATATCCTTGATGGATAATTATTTTAAACTAAATTAATGACTGCATTTATTAAACAAATATTTACAATTATTTAAAATCTAGAAGGATTGCCGCAAGTTGATGTACCATTTATTTTCATTAAGCATTTTCAAACAGCAATTTTCTTATTGAAAAATAATTACAATGAATCGTTTAAAATGGATAAAACTTAAGATGTGGATTTTTTTTTTAAATTTAATATGCTATATAACAAAATGAAATGACAATTTAAGATTCGGAACTCAACATTATTATGTGTTTAAGTCATCTAATAGAATATCTATTCTCTAAATAAGAGTGAAACGAAGTCGCTATTTAAATTTTAACCTGAAAGTGATACTGTATTCCTTAAATGCTGGCTATAGTAGGAATAGGAAAAATTACACGCCAAGACAAAGAAATAAAATCGTCCTTTAACTTCAGGAAAAGGGTGAATAAAAGTTATTCAATTACTATAGCTGTCCGAATTCTGGGGGACATCACAAAATTAACATTTGCTGATATTCGACATTGAAATTCCGAATGACTTTAATATTTCATTCTTGTTACAAACAATAACTGCCTTATTTACTATGGAACTTGACTAATTCGAAGTTGACGGCACCAGGATAAAAATGATTATAGCAATTGAGAATCTTTATTAAATTGCAGTTTTGACAATATGTGTGTGTGTGATTTTTAAAAATAATCTTAAATTTTGTAATTAATAATATATAATTATTAAACGAACAAGAAGTAAATTTAAAAATAATGATAATAATTTAAAATTTAATGACATTAAAAATAATTGTTTTAAATAGTATATAACTATAATAAAGTTAATTAAAGCCCTTTGAATACAGCAGTTCTACTAGAAAACTTTAAAATAAACAGTACGATTCGTAATTTACGTACTCAAAGTTTTACTGTACTATTGAGATTTTTTTTTAAATTCAATATACTTTAAGCAGAAAAAATATTCACTAGTCTCTGTGGACAAAAATACAGATGAATTAAAATAATAAAAACAGTTCAGAATAAAATGCTTTACAGACGTTGAATTAATTCAAATAAGTAGGAATTAAAAAGGATATTTTAACATTTTAATGATGTAAAATTAAAAGTACAAAAGAAAACATTTCTAGTCATTCAAGTTACACAGAATTTTAATTTCGTGGTATTAAATAATTCCACATTATATCATATTTGTATATTTGCTCAAACTAATACAAATATTTAGGCTTCTTTAAATTCAAAGGAAATACCACATTTAATAACCTTAACTATGCATAGTAACCATAACAAATACAGTCCACAATGAAGAACTCAAAAATACAATTCGGTGCATTAAGAAAGAGAAACATAAAACTATTTTTTTTTTTAAATCATCTTAAGGAAGAAAAAAAAATTTTTTGTTTAAATTTTAAGATTAAAGACGGGCGTACAAAATTATTTAATATTAATAACCATTTTTTAATCGCACAATTCCTTTTAATACTTGTACCATAGTTCTTCTAACTACAGACAGTTTTATGTTAATAGAAAGAGACTAGAAAATAGACTTGCTGCTTATCGTTTAATCTGTTTCTATGTCGTAATATGCGTCTGAGGGAACTGACCTGAACACGTGTTTGGAAACTAAAAGTAAACTTTTTGAAAGCTTCGCTGTTGTTTTGATTGAAATATTAAAATAATTTATAGACGGGTCAAATAATTTATTTTGAGAAAACCCGCCCATTTGATATTTCAAAGAATTCGAATTCGCTAAAACAACAAAGCTCAACGTTACTGACTGTTCATGGGGGAACATAATGACCGGAAACACTTGTAATCCGTTAGGATCAGATACCGCCCACAGGGGGCGCTGACAATGAACCAGTCACGCGCGAGGTTTTGTTGACATTATCACGAATAAGCCCTTCACTTTTGGTTCGGAAAAAAAAAGTGTACTTCAGTAACGCACAGCTCAGCATCTGCTTCTCTTATCTCGGTGTTTTATCAGCTAGAAATTACCCCCTTCCCCTCTTCTTTTCTGTCGTTTTTTAATTCTTTTTTTTTTTACCCTCAATAATTCTTATTTTATCTGCAGCAGCTGTTGATTTATCTGAGCAGCTGTCTCTAAAACAAACCAAGAGTTTAAAAAGATGTATTAATGCGATTACAATTATTTTATTTCACTAAATCAATATTTTAAAAAAAATCGTTTGCTTTAACAGGTTAGATTCTACTAATCGTTACGGCATTGCTTCCGTTTCCATGCATATAAGCAGTTTTTGAATACAATTTAATGAAAGATAATTTGATATCGCATGATAATACACCACTAACGTAGAATTTACAGAAAACATGTATAAGAATATATACATCAAAAGGAGATCCGATCCTAAAAACAAGCGAAGTTACATATAAACATTTGTAATTTTTAAAAAAATATTTTTTTAACATTGTAATCATAAATAGACTGTGATGTTTTAGAATCGCAATCAAGTAAATGCTCGCTTTTTTTAAAGAAGTAATTAAAAAAAGACCCAATTTTATTTGTCAATTGAAGTCAATTTGAATTAGCATAATTTCTGGAATAAAATATACTTTTATAAATTTTAGTCATTTTATTTTCCACTTTTTAAAATATGTATAATATTACGTGAAATTTGAGATTTATCTGCATATTCTTGATTCTTTTCTTTTCATTTCGATTTATTAGAAATTGATCTGAAATTGTTGATAGCAGTTTTGATCTTATTTATTTTGCAAGAAAACGAAAGTTTTATGTCGAATATTTTTACTTCCTTCCACTCAGATATGAAAAATTGCAAGAACTACATTCCAAACTAGGTGTTAAAATACAGTATTTTCTTAACAAAAGTGTACGACTTAAAATGTTGCACTAAATAAAGTGTTATTATTACCATATTCTATACTAATACATATTTTATATCTAAAGCAATAATTTAAGAGAATGAATTAAGTTTTATATTTTATTCAATCGCCCTTTTTTCATTTAATCTTCGTTCTTTTAAATTACTTTTGCATTATTATTTAGAAATGTAGTTATTTTAGATATCATCTTATTTAATTATAACATCTTATTTAATTATAAACTTTATTAATCTAATGACTCTCGCAGTTTAATTGAAAATAAACGAAATCCACACATTAGTACGACTAAAATAAAATAAAAATAATTAAATTCTGACTTACCCCATTTATTGATGCATTAACTGGAACAGGCATTTCCAGAGGTTCGTGTAATCCATAAAGAAAAAGATTAATATATCAGCGAAATGTAATCCACACATATTGGCACTTCAGGCTGGTTGAATTTTCCGACAAGATTAAAAGTGTCACGAGAATTGCACATGTTAAGCAGGTGTTTCACACTTCAACAACACTGGTTTCGCTTCGTCAACTGAAACAAGTTTACGCGCATGTGAAACCGAAACTCAAAAACGAATACAAAAATAATCCCGCAGATATTTAAATTCCGGTTGCCTCTCTAAGTACCATTCCGAATTCTAATATCCGTCTTGATAATCACATGATTATTTTTCCGATCTCAACTATTGATATAAATAATAGAGTTGTTTAAAATTGTTTTTCCCCCATCTTATTTAAATTAAGACATTTACTGCAACGAGTGCTCGGGTTTGTATCTTAAGAAAGTGCTTAGAATCTAAAAATGATATCAAATCCAGTTCTTAAGTATGCAGTAATCACTATCTTAAAAAAAATCTTATCAATTTTTTTCCTCTACGTAATTATCAACAGTTGCGCGTCTTACTTCTTCTTTAACTAATCATGGCACTATTTCTTTTGTAAAAACGCACTCGCTCAGAATTCAGAAAACCCTGCTAAAGTATCTTATACGGAAAAATATGCAAAGAATGCATGATAAATAGCAGAACCGCTAGTGCAGAAAACTTAAAACCATCAGAGAAAAAATTCGAATAAGCGATAAATATCGCACCCAATCTGCTCAGCCCAACTGTCGGGATCGAAGTCCAACCGAATTCTGTCAACAACTTACTGCCTTTCGTCCGAGTTTTCTCCGGTGAGCCATAGATGGCGCTTCGTCGTTACTGAGTGGAATAATAACATAGTGTATCTTTCGCTCTGACAGTGAAATGCGAAACTACACGCCAGAAAAAAAGTATTTTTATACTTTTTTTTTTCCTTTCTTTTCTGAGGCGATGTTTGTTATGCGCGCGGTTATGCCTTGTGAAAAATGAAGGGTTATTTATTTATATTTTTTATTCTTTACTCTCACTTTGTGCATTTTAGTTGCTGATTTATAGCTCACATTTCGCGTATCCGTGAGTCGCATAAATATATTGGTGATCTATTTTTACTTTCATTTTTTACCTCTGCATTTTATTTGTTTTTGTTGGGTCAAAATTGAAATTTATACTTGGGGAAGTGGAAATGGTTTTAGGAAGCTAACGGTCTCTGGGGAATCGAAATTAACTCATCTTTGCCAGATGGCTAGGTTTGTTTTGTTCTTTCTTTTCATTTTATTTATTAACTTTATTTCTGAAATTCGAATTCGTAAAGCATCTACTGTTTCATTATTTGAAATGAAAGTTATGGAATTAAAGAAAAGAAAGAATGTGCAGATGGAACGCCATGAATAAAAAGTGTATTTTATCTAAAATTTGGTTTTTAGATCCTTTCAGGAAGAACTTTCATTGAGACTTTTCATTTAGTTCTTTAATATTGCACGAGTTCGTTTGAGAATGAGTTTATTTTTTCTTAAATTTGTATTTATCTTTAAATTTATTTTTACTAGAAGCAAAAACTTATCAATTTCCGTAATATTTTTTTATCGCTGTTCATATTTCTTTCAGTGAGCCGGTTTAAATTGACGTATAGTCAAAATTCTAATAAACAGTTATAATAATTACATATTTGATCTACTAAATGAAAATTCATTTTAAGGTTTTTAGATAGTGTTAGTGTATTACTAGATAGTATTGAAAGCTGTAATGCCATTTTAATCTATAATAAAAGTAAGAATAATCATTATTTTGCTCTTTTTTTTTTAATTTTGAGAATGTTTTTAGCTAATTATGAAAAAATAACTTTTTGTTGACACTTAACAAACTCTTTTATTATTCTTTCAGAATTTTTTTAATTTAATTCTGCATTGTGAAACGATGTTTCCTACGTAATCTTATAATTATTCTCTGTTAAAAAATTTTCATACAATAATTTGATTGAAAATATTTTCTTGAATTTATTTCGAATTCCTTTACATCTCATTCTTTTTATAAAATAATCCGATGAGTGTTAATGATTGCGATTTGGATTTGAGTAGTGGTAAATACACATCACTGTAATCATACATCTTGCAAATTTTAACATCAAAAACGATTCTAATATTATCAGTCTTACATCTAATAATCTTGAAATAAATGTAGAGTTGTGATTAGTCACGTTCACATTCTAATGAATGTAAATTAATTTAGTTAATACTTTTGCATCCTGTTTGTCAGCCAAAATTGTCTAAAAATTCGCATTCTTCAAAAAAAACGAATTTGATACTTTGCGCTTTCTTTTAGGGCTGCTATTGTTCAAATTTACTTTTCAATTCTTAGCATTGACGTCATGCTTTGTTCAAATTTTGATTAAAGGTACCGTATTTAATAATACTAATCACTTAGAATTCTACGAATAAATTTTAGCAGTTACTATAGAATATATCTACCGGTTACTTTTTGCTACATACATATGCGAAAAGTTTAAATCTCTGCTCATCTTGTCTAATGAGTGCCTTTTGGTACATAATATTTTGAATATAATTGTCCAGCATTATCTTTAATGCTGGTGAAGTTAAAAAATGTATTCATTCTTTTGGTCTGCGTCAATGTAAAATGTCTACCTAGGCAGGCATCTAGCAGCTGAGTCTGTGCGATATTTATAATGTTTCAATTGTTTTATCGATGTGCAAATATACTTTAAATAATAAATAACAAAGTAACAATAATAAACTGTATAACATATATCAATGAGCTGAAGTTTGAACGATAATATTCGATATTAATTACGATATATATAATAATAATATACGATAATATTCAATAAAATTCGATATTAATTTATATTTATACTGATTCATAATATTCTCTTTTCACGAACCAAATTGAATCTATAGCTAATATTTTATTTCGGTATAAAATTTTTTTAATTATTTTTATGTATTGGGAATGACATTTTTTTTAATTAGTGGATCACTGTTTGTATTAATTCGATTTTAATTATTAGTTTTGATTTGAATGTTCGAGAACATTACGGATAAAGAAGGCCGCATTACAAGGGAAACAAAACTTTTAATGTGACTATATATTTGCTTCTAAAGTATTACTACAAATAATAATTTTTAGCACTTTGCCAATGAGCATGAGATTTTCTGCTCTGGCTTTTATTGGTTAACCTGTTATAATCTGTTATTGTGAACAGCATAACCGCTCGTCTAGGCGGACACTTCTACTAGTCTTCGTACAAGAATTGCAGAAATGCCTCTGGTGAGGTTCCTATCGTGGTGCAAGCAAGCATCGCAGAGCCTCATTACTCTTTCCTCCAACCGAGGTGCTGAAACCCATTTCCTGGGCTCCTATGCGTTATCCGCTGTTGACGCGAAAAATAAATTCCCACTTCTTAGATATCAAGTTACCCGGGCTCTTGGGGTAAATGACAACCGCATATCGTACCTTATCGCGTCGGCTGGAGCGATAGGTGCATTAGGCGCAGCCAGCCACCATCTCTCATTTCAAGGCATAATTGACTGAGTGGGATCTTGCGCAAGTAAGGAAAGGGGTGAATAGAGCGAGGAGGCAGTTATTATAAGCTGTCTCATTCCATTAACAGGGCGACGGGGACCGAATAATTACGAGACCAAGAATTTGTTTGGGGGTACCATCTCGAATTTCTATCCCCACCGCGGGGGAGATTAATGACATGCTGCCGGGCGTCACGGAAGAGTTTATTTAATTACGAGAGAGACCTGGATTAAAAATTCGCATAAAACCGCTGTCTTGAGGGTGGTGGGAGATGCCTTCCGACCCATTTGCTGCTGTCCCCAAGGTTTGGATGTAATTGTTCTTGTGTGCCGGATTTCCTGGAGAGGGTCATTATGGGAAAGTATTGTTCCGTTACCATGCTTTATCGGGAGGTCGCATCTTGGGCTTAAGGATGCTTGCCTTTCTGGAAAATAGATATCGACGGTGCACTAGTTATGTTTGTTTCAAAAGAAAAGTGGAGTCAGTGGGTCGCTGAGACTCGTTCGATATATTTATTTATCAGATGTCCAAGTGGAAGATTCGGAAGGTACATGGTAAATGCATTTGGAAGATTCAAGTTTATTTCATCTATAAAAGCATCTCTATTTATTTTCTCTATAAAATCATATTTTCTTAAATTTGTCTAGAATTGTTATCATATTCTGTATTGCCTCTCAATTATTAACTACTTTATTCATTATAATATGTTGTTGTTATTGCATAATCTGCTGTTTCATGTGCTCGAAAAAGCTTTATAGTGTAAAGCAGGGAACATTAACTTACTTCTCGCCAGAATATATCATTAACAAGTGTTTTTATTACTGGTGTAATGAGATAGCGCAGTCGTTTCGGAGGTACGACCTTTTATTGACATCTATTTGTTTTATCATTATTATTTTCATTTGATGAGATTTTTTTTTTTTGTGTGTGGCCTTTTCTCATAATATATACCAGGATAAAAAGAACAGTTTTTCTTTCTGTGCAGCTGCATCAAGTCACAAGTTATTATCTTTTCACATTTGGCACTTTCATCAGACACAGTTAGAAAATAGTTGTCATATTGTTTTCTTCCCTTATTTATCTTGTAATGTGAATAGAAATCGCCTTAATGAATGGTTGTATGATTCTAAAATAAATTGCAGATTGAAATGAGTTTTCGTATTTCGTCGATATACCATGTACTATTCAATATAAATAGGACAGTTAACTAAAAGAATAGACATGTGCATAATCCTGTTTGTCAGTAGCTGGAAATATATCAAACTATATGTCTCTGATATGTTTAAGAATTTAAAACAAGCATCTCAAATTCAACCTTGCTGTTTGTTCAGCAAAACTGTGCCCATCGACATACAAGGAAATGAAAGGAATGTTTCAAACGACACGGAAATGAATACCTGCATTGGACTCTCATGAATAAAGCTATTGAATGGAATCGAAATTTAACTGAGCAATCAAAAGGAAATAAAACTAGTTTCTGGTATGTCAGATTCCCACCGTTTTCTGCGACGTCAAGCATTCTTCCGAGCATGTAAAGGTATATATACTGCTGATGAGATGTCTACGTGTTTTCTTTTTGGTAGCAGCTCTTAATCAGCGATTAAAATTCACGGCAGCGCGAGTCATGCGATGAATTTAATCCAGAGTGGTTTTTTTATTTATTTCCTTCCTCCCTGTAAGATTTCGCCTTCATCAGTTGACAACTTTAATATGCCATTTGCATCAAACTAGAGTGCTTGCTTATTAGCAGCTCTTGCGAGACGTCTTCTTGGAGATCAGTCCAGAGGTACCGGCTGATTTATGCAGGCTGTTTTAATTACTTGCTCTGTCAGATATGTAGATCCTGTGACAAATCAATCAATCGTTATTTTATCTTTGATCGTAACAAGTTTTCCTGGTTGTTTCTGAAAGCTCCTTAGCAAATGCAATAGATCAAAATGTAATGAGTCATTTGAATTTGGTTCGCCAGCGTTTGCAACAGAATACAAGTTAAGCTGAGCTTCATTCCTATTTCTGTGTATTTGCGTAAAATTGTAGTAATATACAGTGACACAAACTGATGAATCAGGAGATGACTGACGAATCAGTTTTTCTTTGAACCCGTAGATTGCTTCGTTATAGGCATTAGCAGGAGAAAAGCAATCCGATTCTCCGTTCTGCATTTCTGATTCTGATTAGAACTTAATATTTACTTTCTATCCGTGACATTTCAGAGACAGAAAATTATTTTATTTTAATAAAATGGAAAATAATACAGTGTTATGATGCTGTTATAATTTAAATTTTAAACTTTAAGTCAAAACTTAAACTTTTACAATACATGACCCAATGTTTGGAAAATTTTTTGGAATTTTTTTTAGAAATAAAGCGTTAATGTGTAATAACTGGAAAGGAAATCCGACCCTAGTTGTTGAGAAGGTTTTTATAAAATCCTAATTATTTTTTAACTTCATTTGAATTTTTTTTGTGAAAATAATTTATTAAATCAAAAATCTTTAATTAATATCTCAAAATTATTTCCTGAAAACTATTTTTGCTGACAATTACTAAAAAATATTAACAAAAAAAACGGGCTTGTGAAAAATGTCGCAATCTTTTCAGCTTCAAGAAGTCGTAACCGTAACTAAAGAATATATTTCATGATTTGTTACTTTAAATACTTATCATTGAAATCAGTAATTTTTAATTTTACAGACCGAATAAAAATAGGAAATATTTGCATTTAATGAAAATAACGCGGTGGTATTATGTAATGGCTAGATAACTTCACTACATACCATTTTCGTTACATTTTCTAATATAAATCGAAGATTATATCTAGTTGTGGATTTCAGTCATTCTAATAAATAGTGTTTTTACAAAATGGTTAATGAAAAAGCCAAAATTGTTGAAAGTTTTGTGCTTTAGCCCTTGGCTCTTGAATGGATGCATGCCATCAGACCATTAAAATAAAGAGTCGTTAATTGACCATACCTTTACTCTAATTCTTTTATGTGACTTATTTCAAGGGGAGAATCCGACTTTTTCCCCTTCTTTCCTTTCGAAAGGGGGTGTTTCAGAGATTATAATCGAGTGAAACCTGTTAGTTAATGGTCCTAGCTGTTAGCTGTGGCTTGAGGCTCTACGGGTGGGCAAACGGGAGAAAATATGTCCTCCCCTGTGATTAATCGCTTGTCCTTGCTGCATTGTACTCTGACAGCAATGGGCCAGCATTCATAAGTACCTCACACGATTACGATCTTAATTCTTTGGATTCTTTTCTTCAGAGTGGGAGGGGGGGGGTCGATTCTTTTTTCCTTTTATTTATTTTTTTATCTCTTGTGTTGTGCTACTTGGAAGAAGATGACGATGAAAAGAACTCTCTTGTCCATTAATATCACCGACCTTTTGTTCTGCCGTATTGGCGTGTCCTTCTTTGGAACTATCAGTTATTATTATTACTTTCCCTCCCCCCCCTTCACTTTTCTTTGCTTAGCTGGAAGGAAAATGGATATATGAGAC
>JAPMOR010085985.1:11863-29109 GCA_026543865.1 Argiope aurantia
GGGGTGGAGTTTCAAAGTAGCGCCGAAGATTCTATGGTCATAGTGACTATTGGGTTCTTATATGTCTCTATTTGCATCTAGTACTGATTATCAACACTATTCTGTAAAACATAGCCAGAATTTTGTTTATCCGGTAATAAGAGCTCATACCCAATCAATCGAATCCCTTTGGTCTAGATTAAAGCGTACTCTCAGAAATAAAGGATTAAGTGAACACAGGTATCTAAATGATTATTTAGGAGAGTTCATATTCAGAATAAAAACAAAAATGATTCCTCCTCAGCTTATATTTTTTCATTTGTTAAAGATATCAATAAATTAATTTTATATAGTTTTTGTAAATTATTTAAAGTTCTATTAGAAGGTCTATTTCTAATATATACACAAACACGACTCACCATGTCATTGAATTTTCCCACGCTACCTAAAATTGACCACACTCCAAAAAACGAATTACATAGTTAAAATGAAAATTTGTTTTACAGAGGTTTACAAGCTTGTATTCTTGTACCTTCCTCACAACTATTTGGGTATAATGGAAAAGACAACCATTTATTTTACAATTTGGATATTTAGCACCAAAAACTTCCCTTGGTGCAATTTCAAAATCCAAAATAAACTGCTGCGGATTAATTTGAGGAATTCTATTCTTAAAGAAATCAACAATTTTTTTATATCCAATAGTAGATTTCGTCTTCATTAATGACATACCCTAAGGTAAAGTACGTCTCAATAAGGTTAAAAGAAAAACTTTTATTTAATTTTTTTTGTGAGGGTTTGTCACCTCGTGTAGTCTGGAGTCTGGGGTTGGTGGTTTTAAGTATGGAGTCTGGTTGTCTTTTCATTATCTTCAGTTTCTTAGTTTATTTATATTTAATTCTGAAACATAGTTTCAGAATTATACAAACAATCAGAATAAAAAATGAAACATTGTAGGACAGAAGATTATTGATGTTCTTGTGGGAATACCGCAATTAAAACATATACCAAAGGCACATTACTCTCCTTTAAAACCGAAGCAAATGTGTACAATTGCAAAAACCCTGGAGGACATGATTTAAAAGTTCCATCGCAAAGAATAGTCTTTGCATTAGCGAAATGAACTTAGTTTTCATCAGTACAAAAAATAGCAATTATTTTTCATCATTTATACCTGAATCATACTGCAGAAAAAGTTCTCCTCTCGAAGTCGTTTTCACAGATGAGGGTGTATCAGAAGCCACATGATCAATTGGAAAACGATGTTTATTCCTTGATCTACCCATTTTAGTCGTTATGGATTTGAATCGCGGTATATTTGCTAATTCCTCCTTAGAACCATCCTTCAAGGTATCATAAATTATGTCCCTGGCAGATTCATTGGTTTTCAACCCTCTTTCTGCAATTACAAACAAGTTATATGATTCCTGATTGGACACATAATCAAGCTGGTGATTACAGAAGGTATGCTTTAATACGGCATCTGCTTGGTTTGTATGGAGGAGACCTTTGCACAAAGATTTTTTACATCTCCATATAATTTTTCCCAATTTTTGCCAATATTGCTATTGGCAAGCTCCTTCACAGATTAAATGTTGTACTTTTGACCTTTATACAATTCCATCTGCTTTCCCCTTTCAGAAAGTATTCTTGTAATTTCATCATGATTTATTTTGCACATAGGGGTAAAAAAAACGCCGAATTTGACGTGCAATGACGTAGATGTGACGATTCGGCACTCTGCCGAATCGTCGCTTTACGAATTTCTTAACTCTTTTTAAAAAAATTTCATTATATCTTTTTAAGTGTTGCAGATCATATCTTTAAAAAGGTATAAATCAGTCTTACTCTCATAAATAAATTCAGAGAGGCAACAAAAATGTGGCATCCCTTGCAGGCAGGCGGCCAGAACATAGAAATGCTTCTATGATGCTCGTCCCTGTATGCCCAGAAAATAGATTTGAATGAAACAATTTATTTCTCATTCTTCGGTCTTGGGGTCCAAAGATTAAATTTTATAATAATGTGAAAAAGTTATACCACAAAAACATATTTATATCATCTTTTTCTAACTCTTGTCTCCAAAATGTAAGCGTTTTTGTAAAAACACCAATTTTGTCATTTGATGATAAAATAGTCGAATTTTCATCTTGAAGACATTTTTTTTTTTGTGTGTGTGTGTGTGTGTGTGTGTGTGCTACAGGTAGGGGGAAATCTTCATAGAGACTCTCGCGGGTGAACTGTGGTTCAGTCCCACTTGAGTACTGTCAGATTCTTACTCACTAAAACCCCCTCCTTTAATGTAGCCTTATGCGGCGAGCACTATCCTACCCATTGGGCTTTGATTCCGGGAGAACCAAACCACTAGCGTACCCTAATCCATGCCGAACATGTAGATCCACAGTAGGTAGTATTTACGAGCGTGGTTAGAGACCCGGGGAGAGAGCATCATCGTACTGGTATAGTCAGTCCATATCATCCACTGGTTACAAGCACATCCTCTTACACTACCAACTCGTTTAATTGGACTCAAGTCTCCCACCTGTTTCGAGCGATGTGCGCAGCTTCAGATAGGCCTCCCGCAGGACCTTTCTCCCTACAGACTTGTATTTAAATCCTTTAGTTTCTCAAAAATATCAACAAGATAACAAAGTTTACATATCCAAATATAAACAGCAAATAAACTAGATAGATGATGTTTTTTATATTTCAAGAAAATGTAAACTTTATTTCTTAGCTCAAAAATACGCCTTAAAATTCTGCCTCGCGAAAGCCATCTAATTTCTGGGTGTAATAATAAGCTTTCATACGCAGAATCCATTTCATTACAAAGAATTGAAAAAAGACGACAATTTAAGCTACTCTTTTAACGTAATTAATAACCTTAGTAACATTTTGTAATATTACATTCAAGTCCTCATCAATATCTTTTGCAACGAGAGCCTATCTATATATGATACAGTGGGTAAATTTTATATGAGGAAAACTCTTCGTAACAAGTCCTCTTAGTCCTTTATTATTCCCAGTCAATGCTGCAGCTCCGTCAGTGCAAACACCTAAGCATCTTTTTCATTCAAGTTGTTTGCACTTAAAATAATTATTTAACACTTCAAAAACTTTTTCGCCATTTGCTTTGCCCTCTAATTTCTTGCAAAACAAAAAAATCTTCCAAGATTTTTCCTCTGTGTATATATCTTACATATGCAATTAATTGACAAGAATGAGCAATATCGGTGGTTTCATCAAGTTGAAGAGAAAAGGCAGGAGAGTACTGAATTTGACTTATCAATAGACTTTCAATATTTCGTGAAATCGAACAAATACGACGAGATACAGTATTTCTTGACAATGGAACTGATTTGACGTAATTAACATATTCTTCTCCAATCATATTAGAGACAATTTAACTGCTGAAGGGAGAATAAGGGATTCACCAATATTATGCGGTTTCATAGTTTTTCCTATTAAAAACGACAATTCTTAAGATGTCTTTAACGCTTTTTCAGATATTGAAGTATATTTTTAAGAAAATTAGCTTCATTTACAATACCATCGACAAATTTTTTTAATAAGTCTCAGAACTATTTAAAAAATACCTATGTACTGTCTCCAAATGAATTTTAAGCCTTTTAGGCTTCATACTCTCATTCGACAACCTATTCTTACAAATCACGCACAAAGGTAGTTCTTTTCCATCAACAGCACAGAAGGTAAATCCATAATTAATAAATGTTTCTTGATATTTCCTTAGCTTTTTTTTTAAACTTAATGCTTTTATTCTGCACGTCCTCCAAAAGTTTTTTATTACATACCATCCTACCATCATTTTCATCTTTAGTGGATACAGAAACATTCTCCTCAGAAACACTCTCTTGAACTTTAGATTTAATAATCCACTTGTCCATTTTGAGGGCTAAAATAAAAAATATTAAATTTTTTTTAAAAGTTGTATTTGTAGCGTTGCAGAGAAGCTATTTAACTAAAGAATATGTAGCCGGAGATAAAAGTGTTAAAAACAATGATACAGACTTAACTGTTTCACACAATTTTTTTTATTTCTCCTTAATTAGAGGGGCAGAAAAATTATTTTGAAATCTTTTAATTAATACAATGATTATTTTTATGAATGTATCAAATCATCTTTAAAATTTATTTATTCTATAAAAATACGAAAAATGGGGTTTGGGAAAACTAAAAAATTCCCAAAAAACAAAAGCTGGGTGAAAAGTGGTACTCTTAGGAGTTCAGGAGTATGGGAAGATACAAATATGTGTCTCTCAGAAGGTTTTAAAAATAGTTGTGTGACTCTTAGATCTCGCCAAGCTATGTTGCACAACGACCAAGAATTGCAAGATTTTTGGTCAAAAACAAAATTTTCACTAGATTTAGTGAATAAAAAAGACTCTAGGGATAGTAAAGATATCCCTATATACAAGAATAGTTCTTTTAAGATCATTTGTGCTCTTCTTGAGTATTTTTACATGATTGTACAAGAATTAAAAAAGAAATGTTTTAAGTTGTATAATTGAAACAGAAAAAGAATGAGCAGATTGAAGCTTTAAGATCTGATCTCATAAAAGACTTGGATAGCAATTTCAATATTGCAATTCAAAAAAAGAGTGATCAATCTTTTGATCAAAATAAAAATAATGATTGCACTAGTCATTATATTGTATCAAATGACGCAAACAATAATAGTGCTTGGTGTATATGAATAAATACACCATTAACAATGAAGATGTGATATCTAAGAATATTGCATCATCAAAAGCTTTTTTGAATCTTATTGATTCAATTATTACGAGAAATTGGAAGGCATCAAGAAATGGTGTTATTCTAAGAAAAAGTTTAGGTACTGGATTTAACATAAACGTTCTTAAATTTAAGAATCCACGTGGTAAACTTATATCAAAAAAGAATATGGTTAATAAATCTAAAAAAGACTATGCAGATATCAATAGATACGCCCCTTTTTTAAAAGGATATCTACAATCAATAGAAGTTCTGGAAGAACAGAAAAAGATGACTCATAACGAGCCAATTAAAAGTTTTAGTAGAAACAAAGTTAATGTTTCTACACAGAAAGATTTTAAAAAGAAAACTTCTTATTATAGAAAGAAGTTAAGAGATACTAAGATTAGTACAGCTAGTCTTACAAAAGCAGAACCTCTTAAGAAACTAATTAAGAGCAAAAAATTAAAAGTATTCAAGTATAAAATTGGTACTTTAAGTGATTTGCATTCAACAAATTACAATAATAGAACAGTCTGCACAAAACTTGTACAGTCTAAAAAAATTCTTTCCTTTTTGTTGAGGATTTAAAAGATAGATTAATGATTTCTTATACAAGAGATCAGTTAATTGAACAAGTAGTTAAAAGCTATCTAGATTTCATTCTAGAATCCAAGGTCTTAGTAAGAAAAGAGGATTTTACATTAAAAGTCCGACAAAAGATTTTTGAATGCACTCATCCCTGAAAGTGCAGCTTTAAACAAAAGTTTTTTATTGAAAAAATATTTAAATATTATTAATAAAAAATAAAAAATTTGCACTTCTGAAGTGCAGTAAAATAAATTTAAAATAGATTTTTAAAAAATTTATTCTAAAAATAAGAGAAGAGTTCATCTTTTCTGAACACCAGCTTTTAAAAGCTACAGAAATCATCTTAGAAAGATGCATTTCAAAAAAGTAAATTGTTTGGTTTAAGGTAAAGGATAATCATATACTCGTCAAAACAATGTTAAAGCAGTTGATAAAAGTATCTTCGCATCTGGAGAATGCTAATATCAATACAAAAAGATACCGTAGAGGTGACACAAGATATACAATTTTTATGTTAAAAGTTGTATATAAAAGAGAATTTCTTGAAGCTTGTTATAAGCTGAAATTTGAAATAATGAAAGATCAACCTTCTAGAAATAGAACAATAAAAATAAATAAGACTATAGATTCTTGCAAGCTCTGTAGTCTTAACATAAATCATCTTCTTAACAAGAAGGAAGAACTAGATGTTCTCCTTCAAGTTGAGAAACCAACAGTTCTTTGTTTACAGGAGACTTGGAAGAAATCAACAATTCCTCCTTTATTCAGAAAATACATGTTAACAATGTCTCCAAGCATTGGTAAAAATAAACCAGGTCTTATGACTCTGGTACGAAAAGGTGAGGACTCGAATTTCCTTCAAACTATAGTCGAGTTTAAAACAAGTTCAGGGTGGATTAAGCTACTTGTAGTGAATGTCTACATACCACAAGATCCAATGCTCAAGCAAGATGTATTGGCTAAAATGATAAATCTTCTCACTCTAGAGAAGATGAAAAAGTGCTATAAGGAAATTATAGTAATTGGAGATATGAACATTAGTTCAAAGTCTTTCAAAAGAAAGCTTTCTTTAGGTGGATTAGATCCATCTATCGAATATAATAGAATGAGTGGAACCAGGATTTTATCAAATGGTGAAGTCTCAAAAAGAAGAATTGATACCATATTCAGGTTATTAACACAAGATAATGAGATTATTACGATCTCAAAACAATGGTCTATAAGTAATCATCTGCTTCTCAGAAGGAAGATTGTCTTACAAACTCCTTTAGAAGAAATAAGATTCACCTATGATAAAAGAAAATTAGAGCTACCAAGAGTAGAAAGAGCTCTAGAAAAAGCATTAAGACATAAAAATCTTAATTTAAAAGATCTTCCAGGTACATTGGAACAAGTGTGTTGTAAATTGAAAATTTACAAAATACAAAAAGCTCGTAGAGGATTACCAATGAAATGGTCTTTCCTAAACGCAGCAAGAAAAGTCAGAAGAGCTACTGAAGTAGTTCTTCGTAAATGGAGCATTCCAAATGCTATTAAGTATTTGGAATCAAAACTAGCTTTATTAAAAGAGAAGTTTAAACTTCGTAAGGTCAGAGCTAATGCTTGGACTTTTAGAGGTATTAAGCTTTATAAAAGTAACAGATCTAGAGAATTCTGGAGATGGTTAAAAGGTAGATCTTGTAGTTCTGTAAGATTAGATCAGGTTCATCTTAAAGATGAACACGGAATTGCCTTTGGAGATTCAGAAAATAAGCTAGAAATAGCTAATAAATTTTATGCTGAATTGGCTTCAGCAAAAAAGAGTATCGGAGATACATATAAGAAATCTGGCGCTACTAAAAAAAAAGACCCCCCCCCCTCAAAAAAGCTGAAAGAGAGGTAAAAAAAATTAATACAATAATTTAATTGATCATTTTAAATTTTTCTAAAAGGGTTGGAAATCCAATTTTGTATGTATTTAAATCAGAATTAATGATGTTTTTTTACCTCCATGTGAATTCCTCTAAAAAATAACCTATTTTATCGTGGTTTAAGCCATATATTCCCCATAGTTCTGTTTTAGATGAAATTATGAATTTTTTTCTGCATTCTCCCTCTACAACACCGCCAACTATCCATTGTATGTTAGGAAGATTGTCCAACTCATTTGATGGATTACTAATAATTTAACCATTGAAAATAGCCGTCTCATCTATTTGAACCCTAACTCCTACACCTCTTATTTGTTCTACATGCTTATATCTATCTCCTATCGCCTCCATAGTAAGCTTTTTATCTTAATATAAGATGGTTATAAAATCCCACAAAGATTTGTTACCTGGTATTCGTATGGGAATAGACCCAGCAATAAAAACATCTCAAAATTTTCTTGCAATAAATAGTAAGCCCTTCAAATTTTAATCCTATCCTTAAAGAAAACAAACTTTTACATCTTTGCCCCTACATCTAAATCCCACGCCATTAGAAAACTTAGTTGTATTCTAAATCTTCAAAATATCATTACAGTTAATCTTTCTGCATGAAATCTTAGATATAATAAGACCATGTCTTGTCATAAAGGATATTGCTATTATGTTGTCTGTAAAGACTTTGTGATAAGGATGAAACTCAGCTTTTCAATATCAAGTGATTGCATTTTTTGTGGGGGTATAAAAAAATTAAAGATACGTTCAAATTACCTTTACTAAAAAAACAGACCCCCCTCAGAAAAAAAGGCTTAAAAGTTGAATAAAACGAATTATTTTGCATTTTAAAGAACTTTTTTTAAGGGGGGGGTCTTTTTTTTTAGTAGCGCCAGAAATCTCAAGTTCAAGGAGATGTTGAGGAAATCACATTCTCTGAACTTTGGGATGCAACAAGAAGTTGTGGAAACAACAAAGCAGCAGGTCCAGATGGTATACCCACTGAACTATATAAGATTCTTCTTAAACCAAGACAAGAAGAAAAAAAGTTACAACCATTCTTAGTGAATGAGTTGAATAAAATCATCAAAGGAGAATCGCCTCCGGAGAGTTGGAGCACTGCTAATTTAGTTTGCTTACACAAGAAAGGAGATCAATCTGATCTCAACAACTATAGAGGAATATCTCTTATTAACACAATAAGTAAGATATATCTCAAAATAATCAATGACAGACTTACAAGGTTTGTCGAAGAAAGTAAAATCATCTCTCCTTTTCAGGCTGGGTTCAGGAAAGGAGAAGAATGTATGAACCAGGTGGCATCTTTATTAGAAGTTGTCAAAAGAAGAGAATTTCAAAGCTATGAAACATACATGTGTTTCATTGACTTTGAAAAAGCTTATGATAATGTCAGTCATAGACTGATGTTTGAAAAGCTACAAAAGATTGATGTCCAGGAGTATCTGATAAATACTCTGAAAGATATTTATCTGAACACGAAAATGAAAGTTATCATTGATAACGGTACAAGTTGTGGTTATAACTACAGAAATGGGGCGAGACAAGGATGTCCTTGCTCACCAATGTTGTTTAATATATTCATTACTGATATATTTGACAACATCGAAGGCTTGACCATTCCAAGGTCAAATATAAGAATTCCGGGATTAATGTTTGCAGATGACATTGTAATCTTTGGAAGCACAAAAAAATGACTTAGTTAATAAAGTCAAAAAAGTAGCCCATTGGGCAATAAAAAAGCAGTTAAAAATAAATTGTAACAAAAGTGGTGTTCTAGTATGGAACACATCAACTGAAGAAAGAGATCCTTGTGATCTTTTAACAACATTTGGCTTGATGCAAGAGGTAAAGGAATACAAGTATCTAGGTGTCAAGATATGTAGACATACTCTTGAAGAAGACCTAGTAGCAGATGCAGCCTCTAGAGGCGTAAAAGCATTAGAAGTTTTGAAATCAAAGCTTCTAAGTAACAGTATTTGTATTCCTTTTAAAGGAATACTGTTAAAGATTGTACTAGTTCCTGTACTAATGTATGGTAGTGAGTTATGGGGAATGTCTAGTACAAGATCAGGCAGAATCAATAGGGTTCTAAGAAAAGGAGTTCGATTAATATTTCGAACAACAGCAGTTTCTTTAAATAGAATTTTGGATGAGTTTGATATCAAACGAATCCATATACAAGCAGCTCTAAGTCGCTTTAGAGCATTAAGGAAGTGGAAACACAACAAAACCATCATCACAGAGCTAATAAAAGAGGTTCCGAGAAGCAAAAGTACAACGTGGAGTACTAGGACTCGACGTTGGTTAAAAAGATATGTCGCTGAGGATCACCAGAATGGTTGTCCAAAGCGAGTTTAAAAAGATATTTATGAAGAACTAACTACTAGGTCTTCATATAATAAAGGTTTTGCTCTTAGCACAGCAGTAGAATACAATATTCGTGAGTCTCAGCTCAAGTATGTACTCAATAAAGTAAGTACAAGACAGATGAGGATTTACACCAGAATTAGGTGTAACTTTATAAGACGGTCATCCAGTCTAGCTAATGCTAACAGGATATCTTTACAATATAGAAGCAAATGCTTCTTTTGTGAAGGGGATCAAGAAACCCTAGAACATTTCTTGATCGACTGTACATCACTAAAGAATACAAGATCTCAGTTTGAGAACAAAATACCAGAGTTGACGAGTTCGACTCTAACAAAAGCCGAAAAAGTCATTTCTAATACTAGGTAATATACCTGATATTAGAAATGACTTAAACAAAAAAAAGACTTGATTGATATAATTAAGTTCTTAGAAAAGCTTGTAATGAGGAGATATGCCTTATTGCAATTAAAGTTTCAGGGTAACCGGGTCAGAAGCGGCAGCTGAAAGGAGTGCTGCATAATAAGAATGGTAGAAATACCAATAAAAGTATGTTTATCTTAGGTTAACAATGAAAGTTTTACGCACACATTTTTTGCCTGGGAGAGGCTTGGCAAGCTGCTGATGCCGTAGCATTCGCGCATGGTGGTGAGAGTCCACTATTAAGAACCATAATGGTCGTGCGTTCACCCTCTTAAACGCATAAAGCGTTGGCCCAGTCGAACAGACTGACCTTTTTAAAAGTCTTGAGGGACTATTTTTTTCTCCTACAAGCGATACCTAAATGGTATGCTAGTGTGTAATCACAGGTTATTAGAGTTTTTTCGGGAAGTGTTTTGATGCTTTATAAGCTTTCTCTTTCCTTTTTATTTTTAAACCAATAAATATTTTTATTTTTTATTGAGAAAACTCTAATTTTAAGAATACTTGAATTATTCATGAATAAAGCTAAGTATAAACTTATAAAATACGAAACAGAGCTAGATCGAACCCTATCTGGCGTATAATGAAAAATGTTTCATCTTTGCTGGTTCCAAAATACTATTCTGCCTTAATCGAAATAGGAGGGTACGACAATATACTCGAAGTCGATGAATCCAAATTTGGTAAACGTAAATATAACAACAGATATCATGTAGAAGCTGTTTGGATTCTAGGTATGATAGAAAGGACTGCTGAGAGAAGAATTAAATTAATTGTTGTAGAAGATAGATTGTCATATACAATGCAAAAAGAATTTTCTGAAGGAATATCAAGAGAAAGTATTATTTACCGAGATATGTGTAAAGGATACAATCATATTAAAGATAAGTTTGGAGACTATAAAACAGTTAATCACTCCAAATATTTTAAAGATCCTAATACTGGTGTGCATACAAATACAATTGAAGGAACTTAATCGACGCTTAGAGTTAATGTACCATATAGGGGAAGAACAGAGAATAATATTCTGCTCTATTTGGTTCGATTTATGGTTTTAAGAAATAAAAAAGGTCATCCTTCGGATGAAATAATTAAATATTCGCTCTATCTTTTTCTTTCTTAATTTTTATTTTACCATTTTAAGGGTATATTTTTTATACCGAAAATGGGGCGGGAACGCCCCATTAACCTCATCATCCTAATGGATGAAGGGTACTTTCATTGTACCACACCACCTTTGTTCGATAGATATTAGCTAACCGTAAAAACAGCTACCCCGCTCTATGCCACGTAGAGGCTTCTGCAATATGAGAGCAGCTTTGTATACGTTTGCCATTCTTTTCTAGGTTTTCATCACCAAATCCATTGCATGATTTAACGAGAACTCTGCCTGTCATCTTATATATTTCATTGTTTCTTCCTTATCATCTATCCAATAAACACCATCAAAATTAGCAACACAAGCTTCTACTATCTTTTTTCGCAACAAGTTCATTTACCAAAATTTCACATACACCATTTTGACAATCTCTTACAAATACAATATCTGACAGTTTTAACCCCAATCATTTGCACCATAATATCTTATTTATAAAAAAACTATCAGGGAATTCACCCAAGTATACGAACTTAAATGTCTTCACTGTTGGGACTCTTCCTTGCTTGACAATATCAAGCACTTCTGAGGGCACTAGCTTCTCTAACCAGTTACT
Organism: Argiope aurantia; assembly: GCA_026543865.1. Classification (NCBI taxonomy): domain Eukaryota; kingdom Metazoa; phylum Arthropoda; class Arachnida; order Araneae; family Araneidae; genus Argiope; species Argiope aurantia. The sequence goes on from JAPMOR010085985.1 coordinate 23,589, forward strand.
ATTTCTATATAATTGAGGCGGGCTAATGCGCTCTTTTTTATAAATATTATTATTTTCACCGCTCTCATATGATAGAAGCCTCCACGTGGCTGAGAGCGGGGTAGCTGTGTCCAAGAAAACCAACGTAGGGTGATGGCCTAGCGTTGAGAGACGTTGAAGATGATGAGTCTGCGTCTGAACAATCTAAGACCAGCGTAGGGTGGTGGCCTACTGCTGAGGGACCCACAAGGTAAGGTGCCTCTGGTCTAAGAACGTTAGGTAATAGCTTACGTGCAGCGAGCTAAGATCTATCGAACAACCACTCTGCCTAGATCGTATCTAACCAGCTGCGGCTGTGTTCTAGTGTGGAGCAGGTGTTTAGTTTTGTTAGTTTTTCTACCAAAAACTTTCCGTGATCGAGCAACAATCCTGTATAATTTGCCTGAAAGAGGTGTGCCGTGGATAGGACAACCTGTTAGATCCTATGGATCATGTTCTCGGCTTGGTCGATCCGTGAGGGAGTTGTGGCTCCTTCCTGCGTCTCGCTTAACCTGTGGGAAGAAAGCGACCAGAATGACCCGAACTGGACTTGGAAGAGTAATCAAGGAAGATGCAGCTGGATGCATTGTTGGGTTTAGCTGCCTGGTGCAAGAAGCTAGGTGTAATGGCGGCTGACGCTTTAAAGCTGCTATAGTGGTAATAGCTCGGGATAGTATGAGGCCAGCACTATTCTGCCACAACCCCTTGATGATCTCTGCTAAGTCAAGGACTTAATGGCGCAAGTCGGTACTTCCCCCAAAAGGACTGTAATTTAACAAGTGGGGTCCCGTGGGTTTGATGCCCCACGACGACAAGCGTTTTGCATTAACGGGCGCGGGCTAGCTCCCCTCCCCGTTTAACTCATGCTACTAAACGACCAAATATTAAATCAAAACATAAGCATACCAATAGCATCCATAGGTTGTGCGCCTATGAACCTGTCGCTGACAGGCAAAATGGAAAGCACAATGAGAGAAGATTTAAGGTGGTTAACACTGTATCTAGGCCCTCACCAGTCATCACGTATATAGCGGAAGTCCTAGACAAGCCTTGCAGATTAGACAAGGATGATCCAGCCGAAAGTGCGATCAGGGTAGAGAAAACTATCCTTCCGCCCGAGAGCCAAGTTTCTGAGAAGTGTTCTCATATTGGCAGGTCTGTCTCGAAACGAGTTAAACTGAATCCTGTGGAAGAGAGGCACCACGTAGGCGCTAGTAATAGCGGAAAAGTAAAAGGGAGAACTAAAAACGCTAAGCAAGCACCAGTTAAAAGGAGCAGTAGAGAGACCATGGGCAAGTCTTTCCGACCTACTGTATCTGCTGGTGCTAGCTTGGGACTTCTGGGCCAGACTAACCCAGAACGTGAAACCAAGATTCGGAAAATCAGTTGGGAAAGACTACTTGTTTACAATGTACCGAAACTTTCCGTACAGCAAGTCAGGAACACCGTGCTTAGGCATTTGTCTACTGATGAACATTTAGTCTCCGTAAAGCGCGTTAGGCAACGAGATGGCATCAGAATATTTGATGTCATCCCTCTTACTCGTGGTAAACCAACTTTGGAAGATTTACCAAGGTTGGAAGAATCATTGAGAGCTAGAGTGATTGTGGGAAAAGTGTATTCCCTGAGACGAGAGGCAGCTCGTCAGCGTGAGCTTGATGGCAGTAAGGTCATTAAGCCAAGTGTAACATGTGTGAAGGAGTCTTGAAGACTGCTCACATTGAATGTTAACGGGCTGAGAGGTAAAATGCCGGAAGTCTCACTTCTCCTCCAAAGAATAAGCCGACGATCGTCTGTCTCCAGCAGACACTAGTGAAAGCTAGTGCTCACAAGACATGATTACCATGTTTTCAGACGATCTAGTCGCGCTCTATTGGTAAGGGAGAGAGGGGTTTATGTCTTGCAGTCAGGAGAGACTCAGGTCTCGACCTATCGCTGTATTGCGAATCTTCATGGTTCTTAGCTGGTCGTATGACTGGGAGACTGGAAGATGGTGACCGAGTCAACATACTGGCCATATCCCTATACATTCCATGCAAAGGGGAAGCTAGTAGACCCGGAGCTAAAAGGCACTTGCCTCTTTTCTCAGAGAGAAGGCCACGAGAAGTTCATGGACTCATGTATGGCTGGGGACTTCAATGGACCCGTAGAGGAGTTTGATAAGCTGCTACTCTCGAGTAAGTCGAGCATAGTTCGTCTGCCAAATCGATGTACTAGCACGCATTGGACTGTAAGGCGTCGATGGTCCGCCATTGACCACATAGCAAATAAGGGGTTCGTGAAAACTGCGTCTGCAAAATCTCTGCAGTCGTGGGATATATCGGTCCACTTCAGTAGTTGCTAAATTCGGAATTGGACGTCTTGAATTGCAGAAGAGGAACCCGACGATATCTTGTACGAAAGCGAGGTACGCAGGTGACACCTTCATGGCTGATCCGCGATGGGAGACTGTCGGTGCGAATGGGAGAGATGGGAGAGACCCTACTAGCATAGCGGAAGCTTTCATCAATAGTGTCTGGGATGTAGCAAGAGGCTGTAATGCAGTCAATGAAGCTACTGGTCCTAAGTGGAAAGTGTGGCTGTCCAAGGAGACAAGGTCCTTGATTACTAAGAGGCGTAGGCTTTTTAAGAGCATCAAGGACAAAGACTTTGACCTGGCTGTCTATCGAGATCTGTGGTGTAGAGGCAATGCCTCAAAGAAACGTGATGCTTCTTTGGTTCGTACCAAGAAGACACAGAGTATTGAGGAAAATCGTTACAAAGACCTCTGGAGAGAAATCAACAGTGGGGAAGGTGACAGTATTGCCGGTAGACCAGTACTCGATGAAACCACTGGGGAGATTACCCATGATAGAATAGAGAAGGAAAGAGTGTGGGCCAAACACTTCGGAGACCTTGCCTCGGATACAACCGGGCATTCAAGGGATCTGGAGTTTTGGATTATTAGATTCCCAATCATCAATGCTGCCTACTCCGAGTGCGATGATCCGATTACATTCGGAGAGCTAAGGGAAGCCTTAATGGCTACGCCCTGGGGAAAAGCTCCAGGTATCGACGGTATTTCCGCTGATATCCTGAAGTTAGTAGCCAAGGAGGAGGAGCCCGTAACCCCAGCAGCAATAGCACTCTAGAAGACTGTAAAGTCCCTATGGGACAATGCAATGATTCCAGAGAAGGTCAATGTGGGTGTGGTTGTACCTATTCCTAAAAAGTCGATGACGGTCGTAAGACCTGGAGACACAAGAGGAATAGCTCTACTTCCATCACTTACAAAAACCATAGCTAAGATTGCTGCTAGAAGGATGAATTGCATGGCGAAAGGCATGGCTTATTAGCTAAAGAGCAAGCGGGTTTCAGGACCATGGAAGAGTGTACTGCCCAAGTAGCCTCTCTTTATGAGATTGTGCTCAGGACGAGTATACGTAACCAACGGGACTGTCATCGTATCTATCGATTATGCGAAAGCATACGATAAGGTGCCCCAAGGAGCAATGATTCGGAAGTTGGAGAGTATAGGCATAGGTGGTCATCTATTAGATGTCATCAAAGCTTTATACCGTGACCAAAAGATGTGTGTTAGAATCGAAAATTCGATGTCGCATCCTGTCAATTATCACTGTGGCGTCCGTCAAGGATGTCCAGCGTCACCCATTCTGTTCGATCTTTTTATCAATGATGTATTAGATGGCATGGTTGGAATTAGTGTCCCTGGCCTTGATAAAAAGGTTAAGGGACTGTTGTTTGCAGATGACGCTGTGATCTTAGCAGAAAATGAAGAGGCTATGAAAGTAGCTTTGGATTCGCTGTCTTTTTGGAGTGAGAAGCACGAGATGCAAGTCAACGCATTGAAATGTGGTATCATGATGATAAAGGGGCAGAATGAGAGAGCAGCCGATGCAGACGACGATGTCTCCGAAAAATAAATCAAACGCTTCACTGAGGACTATTCCCCTCTAAGAAATCCACGTTTTGTGGTGATGGGTGGGGAAATCCCGATAGTCGATGAGTATGTCTACCTGGGGGTGAGGTTTACACCAGACTTAAGCCTGACTTCCATGATGAAACAATGCGTTTCTAAGGGAAGGAAGGCTCTGGGTGCAATGTTTAACCTTTTAACCCGGAAGGATATACCAGTCTTCATAAAGACACTGGCGGTGAAAGCCAAGCTGCAGTCTATTGTCACGTACGGAGCTGAAGTATGGGGTATGTCGACTACTCGATGCAAGGAAATTCAGAAGATTCTGGATGATGCCTGTAGTCTAGTTGTAAGAGGAGGCAAATATTCCTGTATGAGCAGGATCAGGGCTGAATTAGGAATCATGACTTGCGCCAATATAGCGGCTGTCAAGCGAGCAAGAGCTCTAGCGAAGTGGCCAACTTCAAAAACATGGATCGCCGACTTCTTAGGAAGTGATTTCAGGTCACGAAGGTGGACATGGGTGAGTGGGGCAACCCGTTGGTCGAAGCGCAATACGAGGAATGAGTGGGGTGGTAGCTCACTTACAAAAGCTCAGATCGATCAAGTATTCTTCTTACGTGAGGAGGATAAGAAATCCAAGGTGGGCGCTTGGGGGAGAGATTTGGACTTGAGTAAGAAGGCTTTGTGGGTCAGGTTAGGGATAACCTATCCACACTACCAACGAGGATGCTTAGCTATTGGAAGGTTGAGGAGTGGCATCTTCAATCTGATGCCTACTTTAGCAAATAAGCGGATAGTTGGTGCCTACTGCAGATCATTCTGTCCCTTCTGCGAATCTTGGTGTAGCGAGACGGTAACTCACTTGCTTCTCATATGTCCAAAGTGGGAGGAGTACCGGATCATCTACTTTAAGTGGTGGTCGCCTGGAGCTAGCCAGGTTCTAAAAACTAATTTAAACACGCCGGTGGTGAGGCATGCGCTCGTCGGTGTACTCCTGGGATAGGAGATCGGAAGTGAAGTTCTCAGTTTTCTTGGACTGAGTAATGGAAACTCTGTGAGTGGAGTGCAGTTTGGTATTGATGATTTCATTATGCCGACTGTACGATACTTGCAGAGAATTGTTCCTCTGAGGGAGGGCATGATTCAAAAGATTATGTCCGATGACCGAAGGTTCTCCTGGAGCCAAAGCCCAATGGGTATGGCGGAGCTTGTCGTACCATAGTCTACGGGGGTGGGCTTTAGTCGGTTCAAGTCCGACAGTACCGGAAGATGGGGTCTCGTCCAGTGGAAAGTCTGCGTGGTCATTTCCCATCCCTAGGCACCAAAAAAAAAGAGGCGAGGGAATGGAAGTCTACATGGACGATATAGTTATTCATGCCAAAACCAAAAGAAGACATGATCAGTTATTAGAAGAAACGTTGAAGAGACTAAAGAAGAATATTATGAGAATTAACGTTAAGAAGATACAATACTGTAGGAAAGAAGTGAAATTATTAGGAGTTACGATAAATGGAGAAGATACGACTCCGTGTGAAATAAAAAGAAATGAGGCATTAGAGAGTACCCAATACCAAAGAGTATATC
>JAPMOR010086000.1:0-19601 GCA_026543865.1 Argiope aurantia
TTGACACAAAACTTCACCTATAGTCACAAAATCCCATACCAAATTTGATATATTTAAGTCACTGCGTTATTGCTCACTTCGATTTGAAGTTATTGTGTTAATGTATATTCGAACAACCGTACACATATACTTCCTCTAAATAGATTTTATTCAAAATTTGATAGAAATAAACAAATTTGATGTAAAGGTTGTATGCAAATTTTCATCTGTCTAGTTTAAATCGTTTTTCAGTTACATATGCCACAGACTGACAGACGTGATTCCAAAAATGTGTTTTTCGAAAGCAAAGTTGCCTAGAGCGTGGAGATTCGTCAAAATATTGAGTCTAATTTTTTGACGATTACAATATTTTTATATACTTCATATATGAGAAAGTAACAATGATATTTGAATGCGATGCATGCTTGCCTCCTTCTCTAAAAATTATTTTAATTCTCAGACTTTGATATTTTTGAAAATAACCATTATACATACGTATTTTCACAATTAACCCAATGAACAAATATTCACTTTTCGATATTTAAATATAATGGAATCGCATTTAAAATAAATTGCAAAATAACTTAAATATCAAGGAAATTAATTACACTTCCTGGCCGAATAAAATTTAAGAAAAAAAAATGTTCAGAATATGAAACATTTTTCGCTTCAGAATTGCGTGGTTAGTAGTTAGTGGAACATTAGATAAGCATCTTAATGTAAAGTATAAATTATTAAACAAACGAATTTTGAATGCGTTCACTTTTCGGAACACTCCCAACCTTAAGTCTTTGACCCTCCAACTGTTGATATCTAGTTCAACAGTTCAACGAGTCAAAGATTTGGGTGGGGTAACACATTACACACCGAGCAATCGTAAACATTATGAATGGTCCTAATTTTCAGACCCATGTTAGTGTATAAACAAGAGTTTGAGAGAGTTTAATCAGGGTCAAACTTCGTGAGCCACTTGTGCAATGTGCATTCATCATTTATCTTTGAAGGTCACGGCATACAGAAGATCGGCGGCTACAACCTGCATTGTTTTAGCACTTTATTATCCAAGAAAGTCATTAAGAGAGTTATAGGTTAACTTGATTAAATTCATACATTATGTATCTGCATTTTCAAGGAGAGCTATATGAGTAGTTTATGATAGAATTCGGGCATTTATTTCATTCAATCGCAGAATTGAGTAATTTCTTTGAGTTAATAAGATCTACTTTAAGGCATTTGATTAGCCAAGTATTATTATTAGCGGAATATTGAGTAACTTCTGGCATTTTTTGTTGTTATTGTCGATTAAGTGTCTGCATAAGGTAACCATTTATTATCTCATTATTGTTTGCGAAACAAAACGTAATAAATAAATATTCCTTATTAAGAATACATGTTTTATTTTCTCGTGCCAAGCGGAGAAAGATAAAGAATTGTAATCGAAATAAAGAAAAAAACGACCTTGTCATTTGAACAAAACTCTGTGGCTATATTTCCCAGAGTACGAAAAAAATAATCTATCTTTAAGGAAAATGAACTGCGAAAATAGTCCAAATTTAAAATGTAAATAAAAGGAATTTTTTTTGCAACAAAATTTTATATTTGATGTAAAATTTAGCATGTACAGAAAGAATTAGATGTTATACAAATAAAGTAGCAAAAATATGTATTTGTTTCTTAACATATTTATCTTCAAATAACAAATCAAATATGTATTGTGATGCGAAAATTTTCAGTTTTATAACTACAAATATGTACCCACAGAAAATAAAATCGGAAATAAAATCATTCCAAAATTACTATAATATGTGTCTATAGGTTCAATAATTATAGTGAGCATATTTTAATTCCAATATAATTGCAACAAAAGTTTTTAAAAAATATTATATGTTGCATAATTTAAAAATCTAAAAAATTTATTATATATATATATATATATATATATATATTAGCCTTTTAAAATTGTATTGTTTCAGAAAAAATAAATAAAAATAGATGTAAAGTGAGTAACTAAGTTAAAGAAAGTAGGTGACTTAATAAGATTTTTGGCCCAAATATTAATAATAATTTTATTCAATAACCTTAATCTCTAAACAGTTTTCTTAATGACATTATTTGAATTTTGTTTCTGCATTAATTATTTGGAAAGTAACTTTGATAATTGCTTACATTTTAATGCTATATCTATATTTTTAAATGCAATTTTTTAAATTCTAAATTTTGGATACATTTTCGTTTAAAAACCTCGTAAATTTAAATTCATTGTATATTTTTGTTCAAATTTCTTTCTTATAATAAATTCTCTATATATTTATACAGTTTCTGAAATATTGAATGAGTAATATTTTCATCTAAGAAAATTTATAATTGTTTTAATGTTTCATAATGTGAAAAAGACGAGAACTTTCTTTTATTTGCCAGTAGAAAGACAATTTTAAAGATTTGATAGAAATATTTCTTACCTTTTTAATTCGTACACTAAGAAATATATTTCTGAAATTTTCTGCAAGAATTTGTAAAAATTATTTGAGAAATTTCTGAATTAGATAATTTTTTATTCATTTAAAAGATTTTTTTTAGCCAAAAACCAATATTTCTTCGAGTTTTCTATGCATTTTAGTTTTTAACTAACTATTTATCAAATAAATTATTAGTAAATAATAAGGAGATTATAATTAAATGAATGATTTCAAACGAATATAACGCTAAAAATTATTAATGTACCGAATTGATTAAATCAATCACAACGTAATTAAATAAATAAATAATCAATTTCTACTAATAAAAGACATGAATGTGTATGTGTGTTAGTTCTCTACAAGCCAGACCTTTTTAACCTATAGTTACCAAATTTGATACTTAGATATCTTATAAGAATCTTAATGGCAACACAGTTTTTTTAATTTTAATATACGCTCAATAAAATAAAAAATAAGCTTAATTTTAGCACTTTTTCGTGATAATATCTAAAGTATTATTGCACAAAAATAAATTTTACTGCATTTCAAAATAATTGTTTTTCTTTATTTTTAGCAATTTAATGATCGAGCAAATTTTTTTCTGAATTTCTATATTTTTTTATTTTTTTCACTTAATTTTCTGAAACAAATTATATTGTTGCCCTGAAATTCAAACCTTTTTCATTGTTTAATCGAATATTTTAACTCTTGATTTTCTTCCTTTGTTAAAAGTCAAGAATGAAAGGTTCCGCTAATTATATGTATGTGTAATTTGCAAGACGAATAAAAGGGTGAAACTACTATAGCAAGAAACTTAAAAGAAAGAAGAAGCGGACACTATGATGTCATGGGATTGGTCTTAATTAGAAAGGTTCACTTGCACAGTAACTAAAGTATAAGACTATTAACTAACATGTCATTACATCTAAACTTGATTGTCCGAATTTGACTCGATTGACTTATTAATTAATGATCTGAGTGAAATTAAGCATAACACATATATCGTGCGAACTAGCAGGTCGCTAAAAAAGGCTAATATTCCAATAAAATTTAAATGAATAATTCATTATACTTTATTTAGTTATGATTTTAATTATTCGATGTTTAATCCTAATATAATAATAATAAAATATAATCCATACCTCATAACTCTAATATTTTATTCATAGAATTCATAGAATTTGAATTTTCTAAAAATTCTATAAAAGAAATAACTAGGTAAGCATAAGTATAATTAAATAATTTTATAAGTAAAATATATATAACATATTTCCCATTTACTTATCTGCCATTTTTTCAATCCTACAACCAAGTTTTTCTAATGAGAAATCCCCCTCGAATTTGGAGTGTAATGATTTTATCAAAATTTCTATCAGTTCTTTTTCTATCAAAGTAGATTCTATCAAATTTTTATTGCATTCGTATATACGAAATGTAGTTACTTTTAGTGTGCATATTTTCAGGATAATTATAACAGCGGTAGAAACTTTATAACATACCCTCTAATGAAGGTGTCCCCCCCCCCTCACAAGACTAGGAAGGCCTCCAGAGCTCATTTTTTTTTCTTTTAAGTTCCACATGAATAAAAAAATTTTATAACTTTTTTTTTGCTTTTTAAAATAGTAAAAAAAGAAGAAGAAAAACTGAATATGCATTTTGCACGTCTTTTACTCCGATCGATAGAGTTTTGGTATTTACATGCATATAAACGCGTTTAAAGCGAAATGCTGAAAATTCGCATTTTAGGCGTACAAACTTATAAACGGTCAAACCCTGAGGGACTTGATGTAAAATTTGAATCGAATTTACATTTTATATGCTAAATCTGTGTAACAAATTTTATACATCTAGCCTTCCATGTTTTGCAGTGGAAACGGTCTCAGATTTGGAGTAAATAGTACATATCACTTATCATCCATCTAATTTGTAACGTTTGTGAGCTATCGTTTTCATAAATAGATGGAAAGAAATAACTCCAAAAGTGTGTTTTTCGAACTCACAAGAAATCTTAAAAAAACCTGGAGATTTGTGAAAATCTCGAATTCTTTGATGAATTCAGTTTGTATACCTCGCACACAAGAAAGTAAAAACACAACAAAGCAAATAAATAAAATTTAATAAATAATAAATTTTAAATGTGTATTAAATTTTGGTCCATAAACATAATCAGGCTGTATATCTGTCATCAGATGCGTGAGCTATGGGTAATAATGTGGCAGGTTAGGTGGTTAAATTTTACTTATTTTTTGCTACTTTGATTCTATTTATATCTATAATAAGGTTTGAGCGAAGCTGGTCAATGGAAAGATGCATTGTACTGAAACGCATGCTGTTTTTTTTTTTTTTTTTTTCCTTTTTTTTAAATTCATCGTATGACGACATTGAACAGAAACTAGGTTCTCTTTGGAAATGCATAATAATGTCGAGAGAGAAACACTCCTACTAGCTTTCATATGTGGATTACAGAATTATTTGATTCATTAAAAGGTTACTGAAAATGGTGCATATGTGTCATTGATGATACAACTTTTATTTCGAAAGTATATTTTTTAAACAAAAGGTTTCAATGGATACAAATCCCCTTTTCCATTTCCCTTTAGTTCCCATAATATGTTAATTGAAACACTATTTAATTTAATATCGGTTTCTCAAAATATGGTACATGCACCATCAATAGCATATTATATTTATTTGATGATATAATTTAATACAGAAGTTTTAAATGAAAGTATAATAATACTCTTCCCACAGGCTCTCATAACATTAATTACTGAATTTTTTAATTTATTACATGGTTTCAAAAACTGTGGTACACGCCAATGGAACCTTAACCATGGTACCTCCTGCCAAGACAAACACATTCACGAGTATTTCCCTTCATCTCCCACTCAACTGTTACTTTTTTCACTTCATCTATTTTAGCCGAAGGGCCAGAACGTCTATAAGGTGAACAGTGTGGCACGGTAATGTATAATGCTATAAAAATGCTTTTTTACAAAATACAATTTATACCATTAATAATCGAGGCGATGCTTAAAGTTAATTTCTTTCTTCTAAACTATGTTTGTATGCTCTCTGTTTCTCTAAAATTGTTCCCATTATTCTCCTCTAATTTTCAAATTTTCATGTAATTGCGGTATTTGAATAAACTGTGCAAAGAAATAATCAAGAAATAAAAGATTTGATACATATGATGAATGGAATCAAATCGAATTATTTCAAATTATCTCAACAATTGAGAGGGTTAAGTGCAAAGTAGAAAAGGTTTTCCTCTACTAAACATTTAAAGTGATCTTTTGATGCATGACATAAATACCAATTCAATATTTGGTCTGTTGTAAACCCTGAACCTTATTCCTAGATTAAATTGTTGAACAATTCCATTACACCAAATTAAATTTATGGATCGCCATGTAAACCTTTTAAATATTTAAGCTGTTCTTTGATGTACGAAAGAAATATTCTACTCAGTATTTGATCTACCTGAAGCTCTGAGTCTGATTACAGGAATACTGGATTGCACTAAGTCTGGTAGTCGAATTCTTCTGCATTAGAGTAAATTTATTGACCATGAAGTAAACTTTTCTAAATTTTTAAACTGATCTTCTGATGTATGGAAAAAATACCATAGTCAGTATTTGATGTACTTGAAACTTTGAATCTTATTACTAAAATGAATTGTTGGATTGTCAAACACTGAGAAGGATCATTGAATTCTTCTACGTCAATTTAAATTTACAGAGTGTAAAGTATTAGATACAATGCATAACTCTCAACGCCAAAGATTAAAAACGCCATTCCATGGCTAACCAAATTATAAAGACAGAAAACTTTATCAAGCAAGTTTTAACTTTGTCAATAAACAGAAATGCAATGTGTTAGAAATTGATTTTAATAATAATGTTATTTTTTTTCTTCTATGCAATTTTTAATATTTGACAGGTTATTAAATAATTTTTAATTCATAATATTTCAAAACATAGTTTTAAATTAATTTTTTTCACTTTCTTTTTGAGGTGTCTAGATTATGTAATTCTATCTTTTCGAAAGATAATAATTAATTAATCGCCTGATAGTTTTGCTTCAGATACGAGAAAGTAACTTGCAGTAAATTTGTAAAATTATTAATTGAATTCAAAATAGTCATAATAAAAAAAATAAAAAATAAAAAAATTAATAAATATTATAAACTAAAACACACTTCAAAAAAATGCAGTCCAAGCTGTAATAAAAAATTAAAAGCAAGAAAAGAAATAGACAACCATTAAAAATTAAAAATATTACGAATTCGATTAAAATTCTTAATTACTTTGAGTTTTAATAATAATAATCCGGTATATTATGACTTTTAGTTTAACTTTCAAATTCCAGATTAAGTATTACATAGTATCTAATAAACCTTTATTTTTAATTATTATTTATTAACAATTTTTTGTGTGCTGTGCACACAAACACACACACACACACACACACAAACACACACACACACACACACACACACACACACACACACACACACATAAATATATATATATATATATATATATATAAGTAACCAATCTAAAGTAAGAAATAGTTTGAAAACGAAACTAAAATGAAAACGAAAGCGAAACAGTTTCAAAATCGCACCAAAAATTATTATCTATTCGAACAAAAACCAAAAATGGAACAGATAAAAACTTCATAGTATTTAGAGAGCGCAAATGCAGCTACTTCTAAAACACAGATGAACTGATACTAAAGTATAAAAATCAAGTTAAATGGAAAAACAAATAAACCAAATAAAAAATATAAAAAAAGAAGAATCCGACGTGAAGACTTTTTCAAGGTCACCCTCAGGCAGGGATTCAAAAAAGGGATTTTTTCTGTTAAGGAAATTCAGACATTACGTCTAATAATGATTCCTTCGTGACCCGAAAATCCCCTGAAATTAGGCCCAAGAGATATACCATTTTAACAGAAAGAAAAATGCAAAACAACCAATTAGAAGAAAAACCACTAATAAGTAAAAATACAATAACAAAAAAACAATAAACACCAAAATACCATAAAAAGTCACAAAAGAAATAACAAAAAAGCAAAAACATACCTTCAACAGTCAAGGAAATCTCAAGTTATCGATTGTGATTCCCGCCCATTAAAAACACAAAGCTAACGGTGATTTAGGTAAAAATTGCAAGCTCCCAGCGCCACCTATTGAGTGATATAATATGCAAGGAAAGTTCTATTTTTTATTTAAGCCAAAGGATTAATCCCAAACCATACCTTGTTTAATTAAAAAATTGACATTACAGTAATTTTTAGGAAATTCATTTTTAATTAAATTATTAATGAGGTTGTTTGATGCTTCAATATAGGAATTTTTATTATTGCAAACCTTTTTGATCCTGTTAACTTGTGAGAAAATTAGATTTTTGAAAATTTTAGAGTTTAGATTGGAATGGTAGTTACATAGCTTTGTTATTTTGAAGTTGAATTCGTCCCTTTTATCGTATATACCAACTATTGTTTTATCATTATCAATTTCGATTTTTAAATCCAGAAAGGTAGCCTCAAGTTGATTTTTATTCGTTTCTGTTAGAATTAAATCTTTTGGATAGCAATTAGTTACAATATTAGTATTGTCGAAGTTAATCAGAAGTAGGTCATCAATATATCTCCACCCGTTTATCAAATTATATTTAATTATTTTTTTCTCATAGTAATGTAGAAAAATATTAGCCAAAGCACTTGAGAAAGCCGTTCCCATTGGAATGCCCTTAACCTGTTTATAAAAGTTAATACCATTAAAAACGTAATTTTCAGTAATATTAAAATTACATAACTCAAGCCAGTTATTTTTAGGAATGATATCTTCATTTAAATATTCGTCATAGACAAAAGTGCAGACTTTTATTAATTTTTCATGAGGTAGATTAGTGTATAAATTTTCGAAATCAAAAGTATTAAGTTTATTAATGTTGTTATCTTTAAGAAAATCCAGAATTTCTTTGTTACTAGAAATAATAAAGTGTTCTTCATCTTTTATTTTGTCCAGGATAATTTTTAAGTATTTAAAGAAATGTTTACCCGTATAGTAATTATAACTGCCAGTGCTACAAGTCACAAATCTGAATTTTAATGGATTTTTATGAAATTTAACTGTTGGGAATAAATAAGGATAGTTAAGAGAGCAAGTCTTAGTTTTGGTTTTTTTTTGCGAATGCTAGCCTTCTTTTATCTAATTCCTTTTTCCCGGTGTTCTTTAACAAATAAGTTGCGTTAGAGTTATATTCATTAATTAAAAGTTCTTTATAATGATATTTACACATTAAACAGAAATTATTTGCTGATTTATCTATTACTGTAATAACAAATTTTTCTTTTAAATTTTTTATTTCGTTTTTCAATGTTTTACTAAAATAAATCCCACGTTCTTTAGATCTGTCAAAATCAATATATATATATATATATATATATATATTACCCAACTCACTATTAAACTTATATAGAGCCTCCAAATTAATATTTCATTTTCAAAATCATTGCCAGATGACGCTACGTATTATTTGAAACAAAAACATTAATGTATTAATTTATTATTGAAATCTAATAATATTGAAATAATGTGTTATTGTCTGCAAAACGGAATTTGAAACTTTAGTATATGAGGAATTGAGTTAAAAACAGATTACAGAATTCAATCTATTAAAATTTATGTTGATTTCAAAATAGAAGAGCCTATTTCCTAATTTAAATAATTATTCGAAATTCAGTATTTTATTTATCTTTTTTCTGAAAGAGCAAAAAATGTTTGAGAAGATTGAGCAGAAATAAAAAAAAATTATTGGGTTTGGCTGAAAATTGACAGTTAAAATATTTAAAAAAATAAACATGATGACATGCTTTCTTTATAATGTAAACAATACCGGACATAATTAAAGATTTTGTGGACTTAATAACACTCAAAACAGATTTAAAAATTGTAGAATAATAAGTTTTCAAATGATTGCAAAGCAGATTTAACACGGAAATACTGTAAACACGCAAGAAAGATCACAGTGATGAAGGAGCTTTCACCAGGCAGTTTTTCAGTGTTGTTCTAGAGAACAATAAATTTTTGCATGTCACTTTCATACGTGCCTTGAAAACGAATTTTTTTCCTGTTTGAAGTCGATAAAAATACTTTCGCCTCTATTTTTAGTGTTGAATCCGTATGTCAACTATTTCACAAAGTTGCTGTCGCAGTTTACTTTTTAAACAATACTTTGACAAATATCTGTCTCCTGAATGCTTAAAGAGCAATTTAGTTTATCTAATCTTTTCCAAAAGTAAAAGCGTTTCATGATAGTCGTTACTATAATTTGTTTATAAGATTTTTTATATGATATTCATGGAATGCTCCTACACCGTACGTATAACCTCTCTACGTACATACCTCATTCGGAAAAGATATAGTACGATATCTACAAGATGTTTCTCAATATTCTGAATGCCGGCTAATGTCATGAGGGCATTGAACTATATATATATATATATATATATATACACAGACAAGAAGAGGAACGTAGAATACTTTTCAAAGTCCAAGAGTTGATTGAGATGTAATTTAATTAAAATTTAATCCTTACTTTTGTGCTTACAGAAAAAAATTTATCCCCTTAATGATATTACTTTCATTTTACTGAAATTTTTATTCTAATTTTCATAACTTAAAAATTTATTTTCATGGGTAAACTGTAACAGAGCTTTGAGTGTCATGAGGAAATTTAAATTTCATTTTTCCTTCAGGTGTTTACTTTCGCTAAGGTTAAAATTAAGATGCGAAATTCCTTTCTTCGGGCGAGTATTATTTTCATTTCTATTTTAATGCATTATTTAATTTCTATGTGATAATTTATTATATATTAATTACATTAACTTCAGTTTTATCTAATAGCTTTGAGAAATATTAAGCAACTGCATTTTAAATTCGCTGTTTAACAGTGAGTTAAACAAAATTGCAAGTGAACAAACATGTCGCTAAAGACGGTTAGCTATGCATAAAAATAAAAATATACTAAATTAAAAATGGAAATATATTTAATGACTAATTTCATATCCTTAGGAAGAAAAAAATGAGAAAAATTCAGATGAATAATATTTTAGCAATTATTTTTTCTATGCCATGACAATAATTGTTAAATCAAGAAAAATCAGATTCAGATTTTCGACTAGGTAAATTAAGCTGCTAAATGTATAAGATTGCTGTGCAAATAATGGACTGCAGGCATATTGTTTTAAAATATTATTATTCAAAATGTCCAAAAAAATTTGCTAAATACTCAAATTTTGTGAATTTTAAAATATATATTAAAAGTTATTCTGCAGGCCAACCTATTTCAATAATATCACATAATTTACTATAATAATTATAAGAAAAAAAAGTCTGCTTAATTATAATTGCCCATAAACGTGAATCCTAGATCCCACGTAGTCATGCTGAATAAATAAATAATATACATTTTCACAAAATTACTGACATAAAAAATTAACCTAAAATAAATCATCAGCGTGTTAATTAAACTAAAAATGTGCTGAAATATGAAAGTATATTTAACTCTTTATTACAAATGGGACTTCCCACTGATCATGGCCGAGCATGCCTTCATCCGGTTATCTGAAAAAGAAGTAAATCAGGACTAATTTAATATAATACTTTTTTTATAAAAAAAAATTATTAAATACTAAAGTTGTTAAAAATCTTTTTAAAAAAGAAGATACAAAAAAATGAACGTTTTCATGAGTCTGAAAATGCAGCAACAATTCGAAATAATTTTTGTTCGAATTTATAGTATACATCTACATCTATACTTATAATAAAGCTCAATGTGTGTGCGTGTGTGTTTGTTGGCACTCTACAGGTCAGACCATTTGACCTACAGCTACTAAATTTGATACATGTATACCTTGGAGGTCGGAAATGTGCACGTCAGATCCCCTTTTTTGAATTTGTGATTAGAATTTTAATGAATTAAAAATCAAGCGAAATTTTGGAACTTTCCCACTAAAAAATTATTTTCATTTCCGCACCGCCAAATGAGTAAGGCTTCAGTTTTTCTCCCACGCTAACGAGTTTAGGCTTAACTTGTTTTCGACCAATTATTTAAAACGATTCTGCTAATTTTCTTAATGTTTGATGCATTTAAAATGAAACATTATTAATTATTCTATCTTTCGAAATCATTCTGATTACTTTTGAATTAAAATAAAACAGAATAATTAAAAATTTCTAATCTGCATAGCGTTACCCCAAAATTCCCGCATGCGCACTATTTTCTGATTATTGACAACTGTATTTTCTATGGATACGGACTTGATTTTCATGAATTGGTTTCATTTTTTTTTAATTTCAGGTACATACTGTAAATAAATTGTTTTTAAGTTAGTTGTGCGCTTTTGTAATCGTATTTATGTTAGTTATATATTTTTCGTATATGCTTATAGTTTTAAGTACATCGTTTTTTCAGTAGTTTTTCCGCACGCTAACGAGGTTAGGCTAAACATGTTTCCGACCGATTATTTTAAATGATTCTGTTTATTTTCTTAGAGTTTGGTGCATTTAAAATTAAACATTGTAATTAATCGATTTGTTCATGAGGAATCTGAGAAAATTTTGTTGAAAACTCCTTGAAATATTACATAAATTAAGAAAGATATTCTTTATTGCCCATAAGGTTTAAATGCTCATCGACTCTGTCTTCTGTAATCATATTTTTGAAAAAATGCTTAGTTTCAGTAAAAAATGTTCTTGTATTTATTGCAGTTTAATCATTTCCACTTTAATTTAAAACATAAATTCTACGGAAGCTAACAGAAAATTAGAGATATATATATTAAGTTATAGCAGAAGGCTTGATAATATTATGAGTGAATTATATCACTATCTAAATTTGAAGCTTTAAAATATTTTAATGAAGAAGCTATTAAAATAGGAGTTACATAAAATATTTAATTATTAAAATTTTAACGAGCATTAAGATTGGCAAACCGATTATTCGCCAAAGACAGGTAGTTTACAAATAAAACAACATTAATTAGATAGAATATATTAAATCCTAAAAACACGTAGTTTATACATTATAAAATACATATAGATTATAAAAAAACAGCTTAAAATATAAAGAAATTTAATTTAATGTAGAGTCAGTCTTTTTCAAGGCTTACTCAGTAGGAATTTCTCTCATGCCTGATTTATCTCTTTCATCTTAATGGTATGAGGAATATTATGTAAGTTTTATTTGACATTTAAAGGACTAAAAATTAAATTTATTACTTAAAATACTAATATTTTTCGACGTGAAATACTACTTCTATCAAAATCATCCAATAATTTTTCTATTCAAAATTTATGAAATCTACTTCATCATAAATTCATATAAATAAGTACTCTTCTTCAATCTGTGGGAGATGTATGTCTATCTAGTATACGTTTGTTATGTTCCGCAATTTGATTCTGTGAGACAGGAATATTGGCATCTATAGCAGCTGGAGATATAGATATATTTGATCGATCGTACATACTTTAATAACTGATGGTAGCATAAGTGATAAGAGGGCAATCCGTTGGCGCAAATGTCGCCAATTGTGAACCAAACGCGAATTTGGAGTAAGAAATTTGGCGAAATTCTACCTTATTTGGCGATTTTTCGCTTGCACCCGGATAACGGAAAATTACCTGATAAGATAAATGGCTAACAGAGCATTTATTATCTGTATTAACTACAATGCAATAACGTCTTGGTAGTTGGTCCATGAAGAATTATTAAATTTCGAAAATCCCGTTCCTATGCATATATGATGAAGATAATTCATTGA
The DNA here is from genome assembly GCA_026543865.1 of Argiope aurantia. NCBI lineage: Eukaryota > Metazoa > Arthropoda > Arachnida > Araneae > Araneidae > Argiope > Argiope aurantia. Next base: position 13,272 of record JAPMOR010086000.1, read on the forward strand.
CATAAGACAGTGGCAGAAAAATTCAGAAAAGTTTAACGACAAACATGGGTTATAATTTTGATAAGGCAATATGTCAAGTGACGTCGTTGGTTAACATTAGGAACTATTATAAATTTATTTTAAAAAACTCGTGTGTGTTATCAGTAGTTATCTAAACTGCTCTGATGAACGGAATGTTATGAATTTAAGAAATCTTGATGTTAACACGGTAATGCTTCTAGATTCAGTGCCTTATCTAGACAACATATACATTCGTCGAATTCTATTAAACTAGTATCTGATCATTTTCATAAATTCTTCAAAGTCATTTCAGAGGACATTTCTTTCCTTTAGAGTAATTAAAAAAATGCAGTATTGTGACAAACTGCTGAGCGGTAATAAAAACTTGAAATATACAAAATATCCAATAGAAAGATTTAGCTTTATTGTAAAATGCCTAATTCTTCAGAAAGAAAAAAGGTAATTAATATCAGCTACTTAATAATATAAGCTTCATTTAAAATTAACAAAATCATATAATTAGATTGAAATGTGTAAATATCTAAATTGTTTTAAAATGTTCAATTCAGATGAATTTTTGAATCTTATTAATGAATTATTGGAAAGAGAGTATCAACGATTTGTCATTCAGTTCTTTTGCATATATCATTTTACAAATAAATTTTTTCATATAAGAACCAAATTTCAAATTTTGGATTATTTACTCTAAAGGTTTTAGAAAGGTTAAGAGTATACTCATTAATAGCTTCCTTTTAAAAAAAAAAATCTATTTCGAGGCAAATATTACCGAGAAAAAGAGCATGGAAAAAGATGCAAAGGAAACTTCTTGCCCCCTCTCACTTTTACAGCGCCATCTGTTGTTTATTTTCAGAATGAATTATAATGCGTAATCATCGGTGTAAAGTACAATTTTAAATTTGGATTTTTTACGAATGCGAATATATAATTTAAGAATTCAAAAGATTATGGAAAAAATAACGCAAAGGAAAAATAGAATTACATTTCGATTTTCCTTAGTTGTTCTTTTGAACTTCACAGAAAAGCTCTCTCCTATATATGTTTAATGAAGTATGTAATAAATGTAAAAAGAAACATGATTAAAAATATATTTAGCATCATATTTGGAAATATTAAAATGAAAGACAAAATATCCAAGTGGCTTAAAATAACACATGGATTTATAATAAAATCAAATCGTAAATTGAAAAATAAGTGTATTATATTGATTAATATTTTGATTTTTTATACTTTTAGTTAATTGAAAAGAATTTATTTAAACTGCTCTTTTTACTCGGCCTCTTATTTTTTTTAGAAAAGTCATAAATTTGGGGATATATTATATTTACTATTGTAAATAGAAATATATTTATAGAAAAAAATTTGTTAATTAAGACGTTTCAAATGTGATTATGCATTTTAACGTTTTAAACCATTGCACAATTTACAGATGGAAAAAAAGCTGCGAGTTTACAATACAGAGTAAAAGAAAGAGTACCATATTAGCACAAAATACTGAACAACATTGCTACAACATCTTCCCAAGTCCCAACAACTGACAGCATTCAGAACATCAAACATCATTGTGAGAATATCGTACATTATATGATGGTGCATTTATGATTGTTATGCAATTTTTAAGTTGTCATGTGATATATATATATAACAGCACCTATTTTCAAAATTTAAAATCTAACTGTATTTAAAGATATTGATTTATAGACTAAACAAGTAATATAAAAAAATTAATTCAATTCCTACTTAGATCAACAAAGAAAAATTTTGTTTTAGTTTCTTTTTATTAAATAATTTTCAAAAAAATTATTAAGTATCAAAAAATTATTAAAATTATTTATTTTCGTAAGAATTGAACTCCCATTCTTCATCTTCAAGTGAAAAATAATGAAATCCTTTGCATTTTACCGATTGAGATACTGCCAGCTGATTTCAATTATTTAAAGTATTAAAAATTAATTAAATTTAATTAATGACTTCATATTTGAAAAAACTGTATTAACATCAAGTGTCTTCCACTACAAGTTTTAAAAAAGGTATTTGAACTTGATTGGATGAATAAAAAGTATTTTATTAATGATTGAAAATTTGAACAAGATATATAAATATATATATAGGGAGAGTGTAAACTAATGGTAGGAATTGAAAAAGAAGGACAAACATGACAGTTTAAATGAGCTAAAATTCAAAATATAAATGTTTTTATATCTAGTCCAATTTATACCTTTCAAAAACAGGGAGAAAGAGAAAAAATATTTCAGATCACTGCGTTGAAAATCAAGATTTTGAAAACTTTTTAAATAATTCTGAATCAAATTAAGTTACATAAGAAATTGTTTTTAATCTGAGGTCATTAAATATATCCCTTTTTATTTAAGGTCATTAAATAAATCCCGTTGAATATATTGTTAAGCAAATGATTCGCACACCACGCATCTGTTTTTCTAGTTTAATATTTATTTCTTAGATGGCGCCACTGAGTTCCGAAAGTAAGATTCGAATGCTCGCATTTATGTTATTAAAAACATAATTAATTCATTAATTTTAAGCAAGTGGTCGAAGTGCTAACTTTGTGCTTCCACCGCTAACGAAACCTAAGGATGTTTAAATTGAAAGGGATGGACGAATTCTAACTACTACTTACTTGAAAAAGTGGCTGGCAAAGCGTTTATGATTGTAAACGCTGTTCCGTTATTATCCTTCAATAATAAGATCAGCAATACCTGCCGAAGTAATTGTTTCCTATATAAATACAACATTTTCGGGGCACCATCTAAGAAATACGTGATTAATTAAAATAATTCTGATATTGCCATAGCATAATAATATGAGAAAATATTTATCCTGAATGCAAATAAATAAATAAATAAAACGAATTTATAAAAGTACTACAATTAATTATACGATATCTTAAATGAAGGGAAAAACTACTTTCTGTATTATAACTTCTATATACATGAATGTATCAGTTATGATATTGTTAGATTCGTAATACTAGTGGCATAAACAAGAAGAAAAACCAATGTCTAAAATTTTTCCTGAATCCCGTTATAATGTTAAAATATTCATTTATTGCAAAGAAAAAAAATAGTATGCCTTAACTCTGATAAACATTAATAAATATTTCTAATGCTTCCAATTTTAAGAAGATAACATTTCATCTTTAGTATAAAAAGGAAATGACAAAGTAAACAGCGTAGTTTTGTTTAACTACCAATTTTTCACTGCAATTCTTTTATTATTCGAATTACATTGTAGATGGCGCCCCTAATTGAGCTCTAGTATTCTGTTTCGATTTGTTTCTCAATATTATTACAGTAGATAATTTTATGATAATTTGAAGATCGAAAAATTTCAGGAATACATTATATTATGGCTAGTGTCTCAAAAATATTTTGAAAAGTTCATTTCTAAACAGAAAATACCATCTGAAATTCTAAAAACTTTTTTTAAAAACTTAAGTGAGTGTTTGTGGAACAAAGAGCAAAGTTCTAAAGTGAATAAATTTTATCATTGATTTTGGAACAGATTATTTTAAAATATAAGTACAAAATAAAAATTATCAGCAGAAATTAGATAATTACTATACATATATAACCAATGCCTCCGTTGTAACAAAGCATAATTATTGAACCTTTATTGATTTTCAAGCGCCTTAGGCGGCAAACTGTATATTGTTATAATTATTTCTTATATATATTATTTTTTATAGCTGATTTCAAATAAATTGCTTAAAGATATCCTCATATCCATGAATTCCCCAAATTATCAGACATTAAAGTCGTATTATTTTAATTGTCTTACTAAGTTATGTTTAAACGCACAGGATCTTATCTAAGAGAGATTAGTCTTAGGACATCAATGTGAAGTTAAAAAGGTAAATATTCAGTTCGTTTATCTTCTAAATTCAGTGATATTGTAAGTTCGCTTTTCAAAACTCAACAAAACCTTATACGATTATAAATTGTTATCATAAAAAACATATTTTGTTTTCGTTCTGAGGTGCCCATTTTCACTTTGAAAGGTTTATATGTGCTAAATTTGGTAGCTGTAAGCCAGTATATAGCTGCAATACGAACAGGAACATGCTCATCTTTACTATCAGTAGAGATAAAAAAAAATTTTACCATAAAACAACAAACACTGATAAAGGTATGTAATTTAAATCATCTGAACTGCGCATCATGATACACCAGTTATATTTTCTAATTGTCCAATTATTTATTTTTAACTACAGAAATTTAGTTTTGCTACTCTGTGACCATGAGTAGCTGTTTGAGAATGGTATTATTAACTTTTTGTAAAGACACTAAAAAACAAGTTTCTCTTCAAATGAGCTTAAGGGGAAAAGTTCAAATACTGTTTTAAGTGTTTTTACTATTTAAGAAAAGATATCTGCAAAAATTCCTGAAATGGTCAAACATTCCTGGTTTTTCGTAATAGAAGTAATATTAATTGGTATTACACAATAAAATACAGATTTTCAGTGGTGGCTAATTCAAAAGTTTCTGATTTTCAAACAGGTTTAATTTTAATGGAAGAAACAGCTAATTTAGTCATGTTGTGCAGAAACATATGTTTGATAAATTCATTCACAAATAATTAAATAAAGGGATTGTATTAAACTCCACGCAGTGTGAAAAAATTAAATGATAAAAATGAAATAGTAAGATCTTAGTTCATTGATAGTATCTAAAAAATATTTTAAAATTTATTACTTTTTTTACTTTACTTAATACATTCTAAATTTATTTTTGCGGTTAGTAGAGAAATCTGCTGTTAACTGTCCACAAATGTTCTACGAAATGGTCCTATTTATATGAATTGAAAATTAAATTAAAATTTTAAAATAATTATTATCAAATTCCTAATAATGTAGTTATCGGGAATTCATAGATATATAGAATTTCAAAATTACATAACTGAATAAAAAGTTGATTAAAAAATAATATCTTTACAAACTTTAAATTTTGAAACATGAAAAAAAGAAAGAAATAAAGTCAAACAGTAACGTTGTGTAGCGAGGTGGGTGGGGTGGAAGCGGCAAAATTTCACAATAAATAATAGTAGTCTTGTAATCTGAACTAAGAATTTGAGCCAATTTTTTTGTCCTATTTTTGTCGCACCAATATTTCGAAGTAATTAAAATGAACACGGAACTTTTTTTTACTAAACATAAGTTTGGCTACTTTTCTATGTAATAAATTTTTTAAGCCTAAAATCTAACAGAATCGGATGAGACATGTTTTTTGCTTATTCTTAAAAATTAACAAAAGAGAGGCTTATTAACACCAGTTTCATTTCTATTGTCAGAATACTTACCTTTCATAGGAAATTTTACAATAAGACACACATCTGAAATTAAATTTGTTAAGTAAGTTAAGCACAGTACGGAAAATTCAAAACTAAATTTTGTGATGACTAAAATTTATGTTTAAAATGGTCGTCTGAAATTCAGACATTTCAATCTTTAATTCTGTATTTATAAATATTTTTAATTGAAGTATATTGTGATGACTAAAACAAAACTGGAGAAGTCGTGTTGTCAGACATTTAAGTGAGTTCTTTGTAAAATAATGCAATCCAAAGTGAGATGACATAAACATTTAAAATTTACAATTAATTTATATTTTTAACATACATTTAAATATAGTTTAAATATAACGCTCGTCGATTAACAGATGTAACGCTAATGCGTATTTCAAATCTTTCGAACGCACGTAAATCAATAAAAGCAAGGTTGAGTTTTCACACAACTTCTAAATTCAATAACAAATTGTTTTAAGTTGCGCGTTAGTTTATTTTTGCTTTGCATTTTGCACCACCATATCATGAACAAAGATGATTACAATAAATACAGAAATAAAAAAGCATGTAAAAGTGGAAAAATGTATTTGCAAATAAAATATACCTGTTGCATTCATTTTTCCGCAATTAATAGAAATATTTTTCCCTAAGTGTCTGCAAAATTTATCAGATGTTCCAAATTACACAACGCAGTTCAAATCCACATTACCATATTATTGTCGTACATAAAGGTAAAAAAAAATCTGCCAATGTATATATATATATATATATATATTGTTACAAACCTGCAATTCGGCTTCCCAACATAGTTTGTTCCATCAATAGAAAGAAAGTTTTACAGTCATCTGAATGGGACTAGCGCGTCGGAGGTCCCAGAGCTTGGCGACAAACTTGGCGACCATTTGGCGACTTGGCGATGAATTTGGCAACTTTGGCGCCAAAATAGATAATACCCGAAACTTCGAGAATTTTCCCGATCCGTCCAGTAGGAACCGAGATACGCCTCGAACG
>JAPMOR010086014.1:0-14605 GCA_026543865.1 Argiope aurantia
TTGACATAAATGTCATAAAAATTACTATGCTTGACATATGAATTTTCTGTATCGGAAGCCCTATCAACTGATAATTTATTCATCGCATTTAGGTTTACATTAGTTGAGAAAAAAAGTTACCAATAGAAATAATTTTGGGTGATTCTTCGCCGTTGGCGATAACGCGCCAAAGCTGGCAGCCTCGTTTTCTCTGTTTTTGACTCCTCCGAAAAACACGGCATAAGCTCTTGGTTGGCGATTTTTGAAAAGTGCGCCAAGCAGGGGGTTAAATTACGATCGCACCATGATTTTATTAAAAACTAGGAAGCTTTATCACCTGCTCGCTTTTACTCGTTAACCCCGATGCTGTCCGATACTATACGCGATGTTCAACCACTCCAGTTACTGAGTTTTTAAATTCCATTGGCCATTCATTCAATGTTGGGCCATTCATTCAATGTTATTTTCCCATGATGACGACATACATTTGCTGATAGACTGATTTCCGATTCAAAATTCATAGCTCAACGATGAGGACATTATTTGCTTATACTATCTAAATATTGAATTCATTTTTCACATTTCGCTGCCAACTTAAAAACTCTTACAATCTGCTTTTCTTTTTTATTCCAAGATTCTCGCTCGGTCTTTCTTCGGTTTTTTTTTCTTCATCTGATATCCCTGGATGCCCTATTACTATTTAAAAAACAATGCAGGGTTAATGCTATATTGATTATATATTTAGATGATTGCTTGATAAGAGACTTTAAAATTTCCGTTACTCGAAAAAGTAAGCAAACGGGGAAGTTATTAGTGTTGCCACAAGTGGTGTGTCTAAAAATAGAATTTACAAATAATATTGTTTTTAACTCATTTGCTTTTAACTTGGAGTTAATTAATACTTTACCTTTCCGGTTTTTTTCACGATTTCACCGCCAAGTAAAATATAAATGCTTAATACAACACAATAATAATTTTCATTAGATATTTCAAACAATACTGGCAAAACAAACCTGAAATGTCATGACTCATGTGACTCGCTATCTACCAATCACAAAACGAATAAAACGCACGGTTCACATAAATATTTTTTACGTAATAAGTAGAATAAATTATTTCACAATTTTTCGCAGGAGTTCGTTCGTTGTTGAAAATTATTTTTGATGCTGTAGAAGCATCAAAATCAAGAAACTCGTAATATGATAGCTGTATTGAATTAGAATAAAGCCTCCGTTGAGTGACGGAATATATTTGCAAGAAAGTTTTTATCCATTTTTGCTGATAGCAGCAAATTCAGAGAAGAAACATTTGTATTATTTAAAAAAAAATCATTTAGCATCTAAAACACGAGAGCGGATGCAGTGCAGCAAAGTAAGTAAACGCAAAATACAACCCAGGAAGGAAACGAGTGACTAAAGAGAAAGAAATAGAAGGACATTTCATAAAGGTTTGGGCAATTTTAATTTCAAAAATGCGTACTACTCCATATCGGCAGTGACACTAGAGGGATCCCAAATGTTTTTCTTTTATGTCTTTATGATTTTGTTGATGGAAATCCAGGAAATGAAAAAATGAGAAGAGGCAATGCGTTCTCGCTCTGTTAGTTTATACCTACTTGTTTCATTAGAACACGTTGGTACCCAAAAATAGTTTTCTTTCTTTTCTCGATAAAAAATAATAATTTACGAATGAGTTTTTATTCTTTTTCCTTCCGTCCTTTTCTTTGTTTTTAAAAGAGCTTAGCACTTTAAGTGAATATTAAGAATATATTTTCCATCTTTACTTCAATAGTTTGCTTTCTTTCATAATAAAAGAACATTTTGGTTTAAGGAGGTTATTTTCCCTCTTCTTTCAGTTCATTGTTTTTAAATGAGCTTAGCCATTTAACTTAGTGATAAGAATATAACTTCTTTATATTTTTCACTAGTTTACCTTCCTTTCATAATAAAGGAACATTTTTGTTGAAAAGAAGTTTTCATTTATTTTCTTTCGTCTTTTTCTTTACTTTTATTTAAAAAAAATGAGTGTAACATTCTAACTAAACGATAGGAAAATATCTTTTTTTCTTTTCATTTGTGTTTTATATGTTTAAAACATCGCAAGCACAACAATAAGAAAATTATGTTCCTTGGATTAAATTTTAAAGACATTTCTTTCGTCTCAACATTTATTTATCTGCACATGCTATCTTAACTTTTATTTTAATTCTTAAAAAAAACATGGGGGAAAGCCTTGAGATATATAAAGATAATATAATTACTGTAATAATAATAATAATTTTTCGGTATTTAACTAACTTCAAACCATGAAAATAAGGAAATGTGTCTATTTCTATATTCACTCTAGTCTTGAATTTCATTTTTCACTTTATTTACTTCACTATTATAATGTGAGAACATGGTGTTGTTTTTATTTGTGGTTTTTGAAGCCACAAAAAGCACAGGCAAAAAATTGGTTATTTATTGCTTTTGAGGCATCAATTTTTCGCTTTTAAGGTTATTAGAAAAGGATAAGGAAAGTTTGATATTTGGCGACTTATCGCCAACAATAAGTTACAACTTGGTGCAAATGTCCACCATGTATCCGAAAATTTTCAATTTTTCTACCTGGCAAAACATTTTTAGACCTCGTACGATTTTTAAATGGGAAAAAAATTCTAAATATTGAAGCATGCATAATCTTATAGTCATGTAATTATTTCAAACCGGTTTAAACTGGTTTTTCAAGAAAAAAAATTATGGCCTCGAGGGAAAAAACATTTAGAATTCTAATAATTTTGCGATGGTCAAAAAACATCGCTTTCCTCAATGTTGGTAATTGCGAAATAAGAGTCGTGTGAGAACATGATGTTTTTTTGCCGGAATGATACCACGTGACTTAAAAAAATAATGTTCTCCCATGATAACTTGAAATTGGAGATGGCATATTTCAGTTTATTAAATTTTGGTTTGTATTTTCAATTTCTGCTAGTTTAATTCTTTTCTGCGGTATTTTACTTTATTTAACTCGTAATTGGAGACGGAAGTCAAAATGACTTCGCGTTGTTCATTAGTTCTGAATATGACGTGATATTTTGCCCTTAAATACAATAATCTCCTCCTTACCTTCAAGTTGTTCTTTTAGCAGTACGTTGGCAAAAGTCTTAAGTATGAACGCGTGCGTATAACAGAGCTATTCATTTGCAAAGGTTTTATTGTTATTTATGACTTTTAATTTGAATAATGAAAAAAGAATTAAGAAGTATTCTTAAAATAATATTTTAAAATATTGTATTCTTCATTTTTGTTTTCAAACTCTAACGGTTATTAACATTAGGGTAATTCCGTAATATCTAAACGAAGTAAATACTCATTAAAATTATTTATGTTTTTCTTATAACATCATTCCAACATTTAATATTATAACATTTAACATTTTTAATATTTTTTTGTAATTACATGATTTTCAGAATGTATTGTGTTTCCAAAATAAATTCCAATGCTGTTTACAAAAGACAAAAAAAATAAAAATAACATTGGAATGACTTTGATTTCATATCTCTGGCCGCGTGAGAAAATTCATGTCTCCGATTACGGGTTAATTATGATTTTATTCACTCTCCCTGCTTATTATTATTATTTTTTGAATAACAAACTGACTGCTTTGCTCTTTATAATTTCTCACTTTGTGACAGTAAGGGCAGGAGAAATTTCTAACTCCAGAAATAACAATAATCTGAAAATAACATTCTGACTGCGTTATAATCCAAAATATTTATTCAGAAATCCTGAATATTTATTTTTCTCTAAATCATTTTGTTAATTTCTTATTTAGAGTGATCTCTGATAGAAAGGATGGAGGAGGAAAGAATTGAAAGCATCTTTATATTTTTTCTGTTCATAATTTGTATTCGGATAACATCTTGGTTTGAAAAGAAAGACATTTATTTTATGCTTTGATGGAATGTTTTTTCTCTTTTAATTACAAATCAAAGCAGAATCTAATAATTAATATTTTAGTAAAAATGTTATTAAGCAAATCCTGGTAATTCTTCACAGATTAATGGTAAAATTTAGATCAATTAAAAGCAGCTTGGAATTTCAAATAAAAATATAACATCTAAACTTCAAACGAATAGGGTTTTTATTAAAAACATTATTGTCGCTTGCAAATGTGTTTAAAATTTTTGAACAATATTCTCGATCAAAGGCTTTACAAAGGCATGACTATAATTTTGTATTTTCTTCTTTGATTTCTTTTATGGCATAGAATATTAATTTTCTTCTTTTAACGCTATTTTATCTTTCGTGTTATTCTAAATCAATAAAGTAAAAATTCTGAAAGCAAATTCAGCAACCACTATTTGCAAAAGAATTCCGAATTATTTCTTGCTTTTAGCATAAATTTTATAGATGTTGACTTTGTAGATATTTGAGATAAAAATTCGTTTTTTTAAATGTCAAATAGCGAAGAAAATTCATAAGTGGAGATTGAAAAACCTATTGTCTCATTCTAACAGAATTTGACAATAATCCAGTTTTTATAGTCTTCTAGGGAAAAGAATTTTCTAAATGAAAAGAGAAACAGAAATTCTGTTTATCTCAGTTGTTGAGAAAATATAAGAAAAAAAAATAATAATTTACATTTGTAAAGGTTAAACAATCTTTCCATCATTTAAAGTAGGAAATTAAATTCTAACGATATTTTATTTGCATTTTCTAATGCCTTAAATTTGAAAAAAATTCAAGTTTTATTTTTCAATTTGGATGAATAAGATGGATTATGATTTTATTAAATACAAAAAATCATTCTCACAGTTTTCTTTTCTATAATCTATAGAAACAAGAAAACAGTGTAAGTTGAAGAATAGAAACTTAAAAACACCGTGAATCTTGTAACAGAATGCGTGGATATGAGCTCGCTTGAGTATCTGTGTTGAACTTAATCTTATTTCTTCAACTCATTCATCCAATACTCTGTAGCCTTATTTTAATTTAGGTTATTCAATAAAGCTGCGAAAAATGTCCATTGAGTTTAAAATGAAAAGGACAGCCAATTCGATAACGGAAAAGGCAAATTATTTCACATGAAAAACATGCAGCATGATCAACAACATACCCTCAAACATCAAATCATTACAAAACAACTGCAGCAATGGAGTTACAGAGCTCTTCCGCACTGATCATTCAAAGAAAGAATTCACACTTGTGTGCCTGCCTCCGTTTATACAGTCTCCGTAAAAGGGTATTGAAGGAAAGTTAGAACTCGGCTCCTAATTGTTATATCAACAAAATTCTTGTATATTCTGGAAATTTCATTTTTATCCTAGAAGTTTCTAAATTCCTTATAAATAGTCTCAAAGTTATCGCCAAAACCAATAATCATTGATCCAGCATCCATTAAGAATACCTATCAATCTTTTTTCCTTCTTATGTGACTAACTGAGCTGGGAATATATTCAAATTTAGGCTAATTCCTTGAATCATTTTTATTGTATCTTACTGCATTTTTTCTATTTAATAATCGAGTTAAAAATGTCACATTTATTTTAATTTCATATGTACTTTCCATTTCATAATCTGTGTTAAAAGAAGAATGTCATTTATTTTATTTTACATTTTGTTGCTAAGTTTCACAGTTTTGTGTATTTCATAACTCGTTTTAATAATAAAAAATAATTAAAAGCGAGATATTTTTACTCTATTTTTTGCAGTTTCCCTTGCATTAATTTAAAATCATGACTATCAACTGCTTGTTACAAAAATATAAGAACATTCGTTTTCATTTTTCCATCAAATATTTCTCGTCTGCCATATGTCGCCTTTATCTTAAAATGATTTTTATACAAATGTATCAAGACATATTTATTTTAGTTACAAGAAAACAATTTTAAAAATGTATTCGAGGAAAAACATATACAATCTATAACATCATTTTCCATTAAAAAAGGAAGTAAAATATTGGAAGAACAATTCAAAGTTAAAACAATATTTTTATATTTCAAGGTATATAAAAATGCTGTTTTGTCGACATCTTTATCCGAAGCAAACTCTCACCTGAATTTCTTTGAAAAACATGAAACGTAAATAAATAAATAAAAATAATAAAAAACAACAGCAGAAGGAACATACACCTTTCTGATCTTTCAATCGAGTTCCAGAAAATATTTTGTATTTTCCGTAAGAGAAAACAAGTTCATTCCACAGCTGGTTTCGTGACTCAGTTACAAACTGGCGTGAAATGCGAATGTTTTGCTGACTTTTCTTCTCGAAATAAAAACTGAAAAGATTTGAGTCAGCTTTTTAGCCAAGAATGGATATAGAATATAAAAAACATGACCAAGTCAATAAACAAGCTTTTCCATCGAATTTTAAACCATGGTCTAAAGTATCAAACTGAAACATGATGCTTTCACTTATGATCTTGAAGCACATTTAAATTTCTAGTATATATTTGGTTTTCTAATTCTTGGTTTTGATCGATCCCCACGATGACTTATAAATTAATTTGTATATTAGTACTTGCATATTATCCGCGTGCTATCCTTTAATTGAAAAACAAATCGCCAATCATCGCTCTCTAATAGGTTATTTAGTTTAGTTGTTATTGTTTGCCAATGATTTTATTTTGCATTGCTATATAGCATTAAAGAGGAAAATATATAGCATTGAAGAGGACAGGTTACTTAAATGACAATCTAGGATTATGAGCTTCCGTCAGATACACGAATTGATACTAATAACCTGCGGGAGTAGTCTCCTCAAAACATTCTCGCATAGTATTCTCCAAGAAAGGTATTATCCCAGAGAACGACTTGCATGGCATTGGCTTACAATAATTACGAAATATTAACCTTTGGTATGAATTTTTACTGAATCCATCGTGTGATCCTTGGCGACTGTTTTGGCGATTAATCCCTGGCATACGGTTATAAGTATCCGAAAATCGAATTTAGGTTTTAGACACATTCTTACTAACAGATAGAAACAAATTTTGTATAAAGTTTCATTTGTATTAAAAAAAATTACATAGCAAATTTAATATATTAAATAATTGCTTTTGTGAGCAATTGTGTTTACGTGTTTCTAAAAGTCAGTCACTTATTTTATTTAGCTCAAAATATTCTTAGTGTCTACAGTGTAAATGTAAAATCTGAGTACCCAATTTTATCTAAATAACTCTCTCTCTCTCTCAAATTTTTTTCGATATTGTGTTAACTTCTGCTAGGCAATAAAATTTTGTTAAACTTTGTGTTTCTGATGAAAATACATGCTTTAATGTCTTCATAACTTAATTAAGAGTTAATCAATTAATTTTAACTGCATTTATAAATTATATGAAAAGCACAATCCTTTAATGAGTAAACCATTGATTTTAATTTTTTTAAACAAAAATTTGGATGTCAAATCAGAATTACAAAAGAATAAGGGTTTGAAACAAAGGATTAAAAAAAAAGACACATTGAGAATCGCATGACAGAAAATTCCTAAACATTAGGAATTAAAATTATAGTATGAATCTGATCTGAATTTCAGTTTTATTTTATTTCTATTAACATTTCATGATTTTATAACATTGTTTTAACTTCCTTATTGGTGATAAAAGTAATTATTTTTTACTTCTTAATAGGCTAATAAAAGTGGATATCAGAAATTTTTTTAATATTTTTTAATCAAGAAATTCCTTATCATATATGATCTATATTACTTAAGCCTAATAGAAGATCTAAAAATTCTTATTGCAAAAATATATTAAAAAGTTTCTATCGTGCAATTTCTTACAAAAAAATTTTTCAAATGGAAAAGCATTATTTTAATTTAGAATAAAGAATGTATCTCTACTAGTAATAAAGAAGAATGTAAGTGTCTCTATATATCAAATATAGCCACACTTACATTCTTCTTTATTACTAGTTAAGCTATATCAAATATATCAAATTCCCGAAACACTTTTATGATTTTGAAGTTATAATTTGTATAATCCCAAAGAAATCCTTAAAATGTCTATGGCATTATTTTTGTATAAAATTATTAAAATACATTTTTGCATTCTTCTTAAGTAATAATTGATTTTTTAAAAACACTTTATGCATATTTTTGTAATCAAATTGTGTTCCGTAAAATAATTATTTGTCTATATATAACACATTAACTTTTATTTCTCTATTATTCTAGAAAGTTTGAAGAAATGAAAATGAAAAACGAATGCAGAATACAATGAAATAAAAAATGAGGTAATGGAAAATGAGGTAAAAATTGAATAGATTTCAATAAATACACGCTTAAAATATTCCATATTTTTCTGAAAGCTTTTATGTAATAGCATATTCTCATATACTTCCTGAAAGCGAGTTTAGGCTCAAAAGATATTATTTACAATCTTTGTACTGTTTCGAAACATTCTGCAGTTGATTAACATTAAATAACATCTGCTCTAAACTATGTAAATAAAATATGTTCAATAAAATATTCATTAAATTGATGTATTGGTTCTGCATTCTTTCATTGCAGATCCTGCAAAGCAGATGAAACGAGATTCGAATGCTGCATTCTTTTGTTTATTTAAAGTTAAACGTAGAATTCATTTATCAAGTCTAAGCTGGCAATATAGCTCAGCAAACACAGATATAAGAAGAATCCAATTCATCACTGTAACAGTCCTAGAGACTATTATCCGCGAATATCGAAACATATGTTTTACGGTAGACGGTTTTGAATCAACAAAAGATAGCTCCAGGGCACCTAGCCAATGAGAATACACTGCTTATCGAATCGAAACTGAAAGTGCGTTTGTTATGTCTGATGTATGAAAAGAATAGCAAATGATAAATTTTGTGATTCAAATCAGCTTTATCACTTTTCTTTACTGATATTCTTTTTTTTTATTATTATCTTCCATTCTTATTCATGATGGGATTTCAATTTCTTGTGAAGCAGGGCAGTACCGGATTATTAAATAGGCAATAGCCAAGGGATTCCCAATTTTAGTAAGCCCAAAGCCCTTATTTTAAAAGTTTTTTTTTTGATTTTGTGTTTTTAATTTTTTTACAAAGGCCCTGCAACTGACTTTATTCAAATTAAAATTCGGTGTTATTTGAATAATTTCGGAATAGTTTTCTAGTAATATTATTGGTTAATTACAAATTGCAAGTTTCAGTTTTTGTTATTTTATAATGAAAAAAAAATTGTGTTATTGTGTAATTAAAAACAAATTACTATTGAATTTTACTTCAAATGCTTCAAGAAAAATGTTATTATTTTTCCTATTACTTATTAAAAATTATATTTAAATTTCCAATGTACGTTTTTAGAAGCTTTTTATCGAAACCGTATTGATGTTTTGAAAATATTTTCTGCAAACAAGTGTTTTGAGATTTTTGGTTGCCAAAATTTGATTATTTAAACTATTTATATAAAGATTAAATTAAAATACATAAACAGTATTAAGTTTTGAAAGTTTAGAAGAGAAAGAGTACTCGAGATTTATATTGTCTGCGGATCTCTAGGAGGCTTAATATTACCTTGAGAACCAGTGTATATTTTTCCAACGAAAATTTCCGCTTTTAAGCCTATTTTTTTTCAGTCGCATAATGTTTAATATTCTTGTTGTTGTTTCTGATTCCAGGTGGTGTCACCTCCATGAAACCAAAGATCTACAAAAACAATAGCGGATCCCTTAAAATCTCAAAAATAATAACATTTAAACATTTAAGAATATGGTTGGGCGAGATTTGATCTGCCTTACACCAAGGACATTCAGCAAAGATCCACCGTCCGTGTTGGAAGGGGAGGGATTTGGATGTTTAATGTAAAGAGATGCAATGAAATGCCGTATTTTTGTTGAATCAACTGTTTAGTTCAAAAGTTGTCTAGTTCAAAATATATGTCAATTTTCGAAAGTCTCTATATGCATTTGTAATTCATTTCATTGATTCAATTTCTTAATTGCTTTCATATCAATTTTTTAATTCAAATTTTAGTTTAATTTGTGAACTGGCTTTCCCATTTACCATGACTCAGGCGGACACACAAAAAGCAATTTCATTTAAACCGCATTTATGTAATTATTTCCTAACAACTTAAATGAACCAGTAGGAGAGGTCTCCCAAAAGCTTTCTCGCACACTCTCTTGTAGAGTGTTATTCTAGAGAACGCTTTGTATTGCCTTTACATACAGTAATAATGAAACACTCCTTTCAATTTTTGTCGATTAATCTATGGCACGCGGTTAATAGTATCCAAAAATCGAACTTGGGTTTTAAATGCGTTCTTCTTAACTGATTAAAACAAAAATTTGACACAAAACTACAGTTGTAGCCACAAAATCACATTCCTAAATTGGTGTATTTTAGTGTTTGCGTTTTTGATTTATCGCTTTTACGTGTTTCTGATTAATACACCTACAGATGATCAACCTGTTGTTGAATTGGGTTCAAAATTTGACAGATGTCTACACTACAGATTTTGAATCTATATAACAAATTTTAACTATCTACCTCTCTGTTGTTTAGCTATCGTGTTAACTTTTATTCTGACAGCCGGACAGACAAACTTCCTCTGAACTAATTGTGCTGAAAATTTCATATAAATTTGAAGACAGTTTACCAAATTTCATCTATTTACTAAAAGCGTTTTTAAGTTATCTTTGTCACAGACCGACAAGCAGATGGACATTTCCCAAAAATACGTTTTTCGAGCACAAGGAGGTCTACAACGTGGGCATTCATTAAAATCTCGAGTTCGAATTTTTTGACCATTACTTTACTTCCTCTATACTTCGTATACGAGAAAGTGGAAAAGATGTAACTTATCAATTGTAACTTATCAATTTCCACATCCATCAGTATGTAATAAAGGTGATTTTTACTGTCTTAAATTGTCAGCCCAGGCAATTCTTTCGTTCCGATTCCAGTTTCATTCTCAAAGACAGGAAGTCCCCTTTCTGAACGTACATTGCATTTCTCTCTAATGCTCATGGCTTGAACTTACTTACAATAATTGTGCAAGCCGCATTTAAATTTCCTTTTTAACCACTCTAATTAAAATATATGGTGAAGTGGTTTTTTTATCGACGACTGTTATTTCATTTATTTTTTCTCTTTCTGTCTATATATATATGTCTACATAAATAGTCAATTTTTTGTTATTTTAAAACATTTTTTTTATTTATATATCTTAAAATTTCAGTGTTACAACTTCAATTGCCTTAGATTTATTTTAACTATCTGATATCGATACCTCTTTTAATTCTTAAAAATTCTTTAATTTCACTTTCAAAACGATGATCCTTTTCTACTGAGCCTCAATTTCTCTCAAAGTTGCTAACAATCTTCTTCCGCTTTGAAGACTTCATGTGATAATTTCAAGAGTTGCATTTCGTGAAAATCTGTACAAAATTATCTCTAACAAACTTGGATTAATGTTTCATGTAATATCTCTCGTCTTTTCATAAATGAAAGTTTGTATTTAATTAAGATTAAATTCCCTTCAAATCGTCTCTACACTGACATTATTGCTTATTTCATTATATATATGTATATAGAGGGTGCTCATTCTAGTCACGGCTCAATAGTTAATTTCTAAATAGTTTATGATAAATCCCAAATTCATAGATTTGTAAAAATTAAAAAAAAAATCTTTAAAATATTGAAAATGTGCCACAAAAAATCGTCCCAATATTTACTACTTTATTAATTAAGTTAAATAAAAACTATTTATTAAGCTTTTAATTTTACCGAGGAAATTCCTGTCTTTTTTTAATTTAAAATTTTTCATCCATGTATTTACAAAAAATCTTGTAAATGCATTAGTAATTTGTGCCTTTATTATTTGGGAATTCAGAAAACTTATTAAAACTTTACCAAGACATATAGATTAAATACAATGAATTGTTGAACTTTGGCTTAAATGCTTACTTTTCAAATATAGATTTTAGAAACTTCCTAGTATCTAAAATTAAAAATAACTAAAATTTCCTTCAACGAAATGGAAACACAACTTTGGCATTTTGTTCAAAGAATTCGGTCTTGCATTAAAAGAAATTTTTGATATTATCGTCTGCATCTATATTTGAAAAATGCCATTGGAAGATATTTTTTGGATTTCTTCATTCGCAAAAGAAAATCGAAAAGAATCTGAAATATTTTTCATTTCACGAAACAACCATTTGCTTTTACTCGGGTGGAAAAATAAAATTATGATCCCAGAAATCTTTTCTAAACTGTCTTCTCTTTGTTTTTATTTAATATCATAGAAGAAGTAAATAGGAAATAAAATACTGTTTTTTTGTTATTAAAAACAAAGTCGTATCAGTCAAATTTCAAATATCAGGAAGCTATTGGTCTTACCTAAATATATTTGAAATTATTATTGCATTCAATAGACATTTTTATAAAGAAATTCAAGCTTATAATAAGATATCTCCTTCTAGTCAGCTAAGTTTTATTCAAAAACTAGGTTCTCTTGCTTTGTAGCATAAACTTTTCTCTAATGGTTAATATTCTATATACTATTCCACATACAAGTTTTCAGGAACTTTAATTACTTTCATATGCTTTATATTTATTAAATTTATATAGTAAATAATATAATTTATTATTATAAGAGAAATAGTTTAATTTAAGAATATAAATAAATAATACATATTTAAAATGTTTATGTTTTATTTTTTGATCACAAGTACTTCATTTAGAAAGCGTTGAATATTAATTGGAATAAAAGACTTTTTAAAAGACGAATTATATATATTTAGTTTATTTTGAAAATAATTATTACAATATAGTTTTGTATTATGGGTTACCAACGCATACTCTGTGTTTTTTAAGGATAAATCATTTTATACAAATGCTATCTCATTTCAGTTTTAAAAAACGAGTACGCTTTAATGAAACATTGATCAATCTTATTACTCCAGCTTCAGAAACAATGTAAAGAAATACATGCAAAACAAATCAATTTTAGAATCTCCTTTCTCTGTATTACCAGATAAACTTTACAGTAACACAGAAATTACAATTATTGCCATAATCGGAAAAGAAAATGATTCATCATATTCAGCTAATTAACCAACACAATGACAAAGATAAATATCCAAAGAAAAAATTTCACCATCAAGTTCACTTATTATTCCTTATTTTTTTCAGAAAACTTTTGAAAGAATAAAAATAAGAAATCACATATTAATGTATTTTTGAATCTCGAATTCATTATCACTTAAATTCAAA
The DNA here is from genome assembly GCA_026543865.1 of Argiope aurantia. Classification (NCBI taxonomy): domain Eukaryota; kingdom Metazoa; phylum Arthropoda; class Arachnida; order Araneae; family Araneidae; genus Argiope; species Argiope aurantia. The sequence goes on from JAPMOR010086014.1 coordinate 13,181, forward strand.
AATCGTTTGGTATCCGAACGAATTAATGGTATCATAAGAAAGTCTGAAAAAAAAAATCGTTTGAACCTATTTCAGAAGCCCAGTTAACTTTTTTTTACTCTTCTAATTACATTTGCTAGCTGCCGTTAAATCAAAAAAAAAAAAAAAAAAAAAAAAAAAAATAACGCCCAGAAGAAAAATTTTAAAAGTTGTTACACAATTCGTATTGTAGTTGGTATTGTAATTATTCGTATTTGCTTAGTTACATATTAAACAGAAATGCAATTAGATTTTTCTTTTTCTGATTTTGCAAGTCATTCATAAATAACAAATTTATATTAATGCTACTAAATTTGATTTAAAAGTAAAAACAGACGTATTGTTTGGCAGGAATTTTTTAATGTATGAAAAAAAATGCGAAGGAGAGGAATTTAATTAGTGCAAAGTTTAAAATATAACCTTATTTCATATTGTTTTTTACTATAAAATGTTATATGTAATGCTATTATGAAAATTTTGAAGAATAATTTATATTTCAAGACTATGAATTAAAAGCATAAATGGATATTTTGTTATAGAATAAAATTTGATTAAAAACAGAAAGTAATGTATGTTTTATGCATTAAAACTAATAAATGAAGCTACCAAACTAAAAACATATTCTTCGGATATCGTAGAAAAATAATTGGCATAGAATTGGTATAGCATTGTTTTCATGAAACGGAGACACTTTCTTTATATTTCGCAAAACTCAATTCAAATTATCATAATATTCTTTTCCTACAAAATAATAAATTTTACAAATTAAATTTATACAGAAATTATTAAATTATTTTTTATTTATAAATTGTTTTGTCTATATCTCTAATTATCGAAAGATGCGACAAAGGTTTTTTTTGTTGCAGAAAATATACATTAATTCTTTTAAAAAGAATTAAACTTATTTAAGCAAGAAATCTTGAGCATTGCCAGTATAGCAACTTTAAAAGTACTTTTATTGTGTAATTATAATTTAGGTCGTATTTGTAAATTGCTCTCAATTTATTCGTCTGAGTATGATTTTATACTCTAAATTAATTCCTTTTTAAGTTAAAAAATAGATATATTTAAAAAAAATTGAAATCTATTTAAATGTTAAAAATGTAGGATTAAGAATGAAAAATACATAAATTTGTTTAATTTTGGTGCATAATTCCCTTCGACTCAACAATGATAAGCATTAGAGAAATGAAATTTTGAATGGAGTTCTGATACCTACACGTCTCATTAACTTATCTATTGATCCTCAATGATACATAATAGAGATTTATTATGATCATTTAGAAAATGATACACATTAGAGATTGACACTGTGATTTTATAATACTAAGCATTAAAGTAATGCAAATTTGTAATTAGAAGCATTGGTAATGCATCAGCTGACTTGTGCCTAACTGATAAGCATTA
>JAPMOR010086014.1:14615-34551 GCA_026543865.1 Argiope aurantia
AGAAATAATTTGTAATTAGAAGCATTGGTCATTCACCAAACGACTTTTATCTATAATTGTAAAAAAAAAAATTAGAGAAATGAAGATTTCTAAAAAGATGCATTGGTCATTCACCAGCTGAACTTTGAGATGATAATGATAAGAATTAGAGAAATATTTTGTAAATAGAAACATAGGTCCTTACCTGTTGACTTTTGTCTATAATTGTAAAATATTACAGAAATAAACATTTATAAGGGGGGCTTTTATAAACTTTCCAGAGGGTGGAACGACTATGCAAAAATAATAAGAATGTTTGAGCTTGGGTAAGCTGAAGAGATAAATAAGCTTATCTTACATATAATGTGTTGCATATAATGGCATCAAGTTCCATTGAGATAACACAAGACCTAACACTATTATATAATAGGCAATTTCGAAGATAATCCATCTAGAATAAACACTCGCTCATTATTTCCTAGAAAATAGGGGTTAATCAGCAGCTCAAAAATTCAACGACTGTATATAAGTGCCTAGAAAACAAAGATGGCTATAGTGAAGCCCGTGTAAGAAATAAACAACTTTGAAAAATACAAGAATCGTATTTATGTGTCAAGAAAACAAAGATGACTGTAGTGTAATCGGAAAAGTTTAGCATTCGTATATAAGTGTTCGAAAAACGGAGATGACTGCAATGCATTGAAGCAAATGTGCATACTGGACAGCTTCATCAACCTCATTTGACTATCATACGTACGTGCCAAAGAAACAAGGATTGCTGCAGGTTATTGAAGCAAACAATCTATTAAGTGGCATTTTTAAAGAAGCAGGAGAAGAGTACATTAAAAATTCTCATTTCTCTAGTGCTTACCTTTTCCAAGTTATGGTGATATGTTTGTTATTATTATTACTTTTTTTGATTATCCATTTCTAGAATTCCTGTTATATCCGCCTTTAAATATTGTTAACATATGGTGAATTTGAAATGCAAGAAACTATTTGATGTACAAAATCACCTCAGGCTTATCCATTTTTTAAATTTAGAAGTGTAAAACTAGAAAGGTCTTCAATGAAGAAGAAAATATAATATAATTTTGATCAAATGCCATGTTTAAGAGGTCTCAAAATTTTAAAAGGACATTTAGGGATTATATCTACCAGTCAGTACCTCTAGTAATCCAAAATCGGAACGAGCTGAACAAAAAAAGTTAGGTGTACCGTATAAAACTCTAGAGCTCTAGAAGATTACAAGAGCTATTATAGTAAAGTATTACATTTTTTGCGCCGGCGTCCTGGCATAGAGGTAGCGCGTTTTCCCCGTGATCTGGACGTCCTGGATTCGAGTCCTGGTTCGGACATGGCTGCTCTTATCTATTCTATCTGTGAGATGTGGGAATGTGCCCCCCCCGACAAAAAGGGGCTGTGCAAGCGAATGTGATGCGTTAGTAGCTAAGACGTACTCTTGTCCTTAGTTAGCGCTACTAAAAAACAAGAGACGCACACGCGGCTTAAAATCGGTGATTTTGTCAGCGAGCTTGTCCATGGCAAGTGCCATTAGAAACAACCTTTTTGATGAAGTCCACCTGCCTATCCATATTCATGGCTTAGGAAAGGAAAAAGAATATGGTGTGAAGTAGAAATTTTTGGACGGGGGACCAACTTAGGTGTGGTTCTCTTCATATGGTCAATGCTTAAAACGGATTGATGAAAATTCAAAGCAAGAAGTTAAATAAATTTTAAAACAATGTAACCTCTCATATTGTTTGGCAGTTTGAAAATCGAAAGATGAAAATAAGGAGCTGAAAATAAACATTTTTTTTTGCTATATTTGACAATATTAATTTGTCTACATCGATTTAAATATATTACAATAATCCACTTTGAATGATAATATCAATTAATTACAAGAATCAATTAACTCATTTGTAGAACATGTTTTATCTTGCAATTATACTGAACATTAAAGAACTTATCAGATTCCTTAGCGGTTAGAGCTTAGTAGAATATTTATTTGTCTCTTTTCTTTGTTCCTTATTTTGTTTATCTTGTTAATGGCGAAGATGCAAACAAGTAGAGTTATCTTAAATCTGTTAAGCCCAAGCACTCCATTAAACATAACCTTCGCCATTTATCCGGAGGATGTTTCTTTGCAAGAAATAACAAGAAGAATCTGGAAAATCAAGATAAGATTTCCTTGGCGAGAATTCGGGATCTATTGAGATAGGTGGGAAAATTTTCTTCTGAAGGAATCAAGACCGAAACTCTCACCGGGGCGGAAAGAATGCCAAAGTGGGAGGATTTAAGGATTGGTAGATGAAGATAAATTGAGTGGTAAAAACGAAGAAAATTGTACTAAGGATTGATGACCAGGCGTGCATATCAGAAACCAGCAAATGATAGTGGTAAACAGTAAATTTTCCGCTATATCTCAATCCTTCTTTTTTACTTCAGAGAGAACACGCAAACAAGCTTTTCTTAAATTTTCAACGACGATGCGCGACCCTACTACCACTCCCACCAGCTCCAATTTTCAGTCTCATATTTTTCATGTAGGAAAAGTCAGTAAAATACAGATTATGCTTGGAGGGAAATTTTCTAGGGATGAAAAAAAAGTTTAAAGTTAATAATCCATCTTCGGCAATCATCTATTTCCCAGCTTTATAATAGGACCTGTCCTATCTTTTTACTATCTCGTATAGTACATAGTATAAAGAACGTATTGTAATTGTCAATAAGTTTGAACTCGAGATTTTGAAGAACTCGAGTTCGAAACTGAAAGTTTTATATCTCCCAGAGTTCGAAAAACACATTTTTAGAAAATGTCCGTCTACCTGCCTGTTTGTCTGTGACACTTATAACCCAAAATCGCTGTGGATGGTACAGATGAAATTGAGTATGCGGTCCTTATACCTAATTTCTTGATTTATACCAAATTTTAAGTAAAATCTATTCAGAGGAAATTTATCTGTACGTCTCTTCGAATATAAATTAACATGATAACACCAAAACGAAGATATCTAGATGAATAAAATTCAGTACACATATTTAATGTCTATAGTGTAAACGCCCATCAAATTTTGAGCTAATCAAAAGTGGGGTCGACTGTTTGTCGGTCTGTACTTTTAAAAACATGCAAACGCGATAACTCAAAACCACAAGGACTTAAATCTAACAAATTTGGTATGTAATTTTGTGACTACAAGTGTAGTTTTTGACCACCATTTAAGGTTCGGGCAGTAAAATTAGGCAAACTAAGACAAATGATTGGGGCTGGGAGATTGGTGCTTTGGTTTTTTCTATATATTTTTAATATACAGGTGAACAATCAAAGATAGTATTTGGATATGTATAAAAAAACTGCGGGACTAGTTTTGTCGGCGTCAATAAATTACATCTTAATATTCCAATTACAATGACTGTGGGTTTCTCCCCTGATAATGCATATCAAGTGATATAGTTGCTTAAAAATAAGTAATTACTGTGTTAATATATTTATACAAATATGATTTTAAACAGAAAATCACCTTTTACTGACTAAAACTCAATCTTTGACTTTAACAAACCGATATCGGCATTTAAAGAAGGTCCCTATTTCTAAAAGCATAATTTGTATTGAAATTTTCTGGCAATTTTTCAATCTTATCCCAGAAAATTTCTATTCTTTACGTGATTTTAGTTTAGTTTAGTTATATTAACGTCCCGTTTGAAGCAACATTAGGGCTATTTTGGGACGGACCTCGTAATTTTGAACCGCAGTCAGATGACGAGGACAACACCTGAGTTGGCACCCCTCTCTCCACACCACACCAGCGGGAGGACGTTTGGTCAGGACGGATTTAGCGTGCAACAGACTCCCTTACACGACGGTTCTTTGGGGGAATCGGGTCTCGAACCTGAAACCCTCCGGTTCCGAAGCCGAGACCTTACCGCGGCCCGTTCTTTATGTGATAACTTAAGGAGGCTATCACAAAATATTTAAATGAATTCATAATATTGTTTCCCTGCGCTCTAAGTCACCCTGCAAAGAAAGAAGTTTTACAGACGTAGTAATGACTGGATGTCGAGTCAGTCAGTGACTTTCAGCCTTTGGAATTTGGAGACTAGTAGCAAAAATGAAGGAACCAGAATATTTGGCGTTACATATATTAGGACTCAAGTTCCCAAGCTTGCTCTAGAGCAGTGTCTTTGAAATAGTTTGGGAGATGTATAAAGCGGAATTGAGTCGAGAGATAGTAGTCGAGTAAAGTTTCTCTTTGGATGTTCATCTCGTGCGGATTCTCGCTGAGCACTTTATGCTATTGCGGTTTGTTACTAGTTTGAAGTTGATTTCTGCGAGTGCTGTTTAGCTACGTTTTTTCAGTATTCCCTTAGGTTTGTATCATGTTTCCTGACAGAATAAAGTAACTTGATACATTACTGCGCTTGGTGGATATTTTTTAATGTGTAAACCTAGGGGTGGATTTTTCTATAACAATGTTTTGTTATGAAATATATTTATTATATAGAGTATTTAAATTTTGAAATACGGAGTTTTCACAACTTTCGTCTATCATTATCCAGAGTGACATTAAATTCAGTTCCCATAAATTATTTCTGAATCTGGATTGGAATTTTCATCATCGAATGACCGTGTCGTTCAGCAAGGAATTGCACGGATATTGCTGTAAAGTTGTAGAATGATCCCCCTCATGCACCAATTTCGCGCTTAGTAGATATGTCACCACAAGACATACGATACGTTCCGGCAACACATTAAGATTCCATTATCATAACCACTTATTTAGATGGCAACTTATCAACTAGGATGCTCATCTCTATGTTTAAATCGCTACCCGGAACGACCCTAAATTTGATAATGATTAAAATGTTACTTCCAAATCTCGCCAATAAAAAAGGAAATGTGACACTCCCGGCAAAATTCACTTTCTATGAAAGGGCATCATCTTCTTTTAATATGACCACCGATCTCATAGATCACACATTATTACTTATAGTAAAGAACATTCCCTACGATCGAACATTAAGTGCTTCCAGAAATATTAGTTATAGACCATAATAAGTTGTCCTTTAAGGTTGTCGAGTTCGGGTCCTCCAGTTAGATCTTGGATTTTATTGCAGAAAAAAACTCATTTGATCAGAACTGAGCAGCTAGGCGGTAATGTAACAAAACCAGCGGAAGTAGTTTCCTATAAATTTTAGCCCTAATAAATGTACTTATATATTATTAAACCTAAGTCATTGGCGAAAAATAGTTACGAAAACGCCTTTCAACATGCTATCTTTGGCGATTATTTGCTGGGATGGGCAATAAGCAAATGAAACCGAATGTTCATATTTGATACCACTTTTCCGAGCGATTAAAACAATGACACAGAATTAAAATTGTAATTACAAGATCACGTAATAAATTTCATATATGCGTATGCGTATGCGTCAATGTGTATTTGAGTTATCGCATTTATAAATTTGCGAAAACACAGACCGACAGACAGTCAACCTTTCGCCTAATTTAGTTCCCTATTTGAAAGTGATGGTGGAAAGTTTTTTTTTCATATTATGGTTATATAAAAGTAAAATGATTTTTTGTTGGCTTTCGCTTACGGCTTCTGTTAATATTATTGCAAGAAAATGATTTTCATATTATTTAAAAGTTCATGAATTATCTATTTAATTATGTCAATTTAATTGGAAGGCAATTTTTTAAAAAAATTGAAAAAATTGTAAAAAATTTTAAATTACATATTCTAGTGTTCAAAAAACTCTTAATATTTTCATTATTTTATAAAATATATTATATCTCGATTTTTTTCGATTGTCGAAAGCTAATGAAGAAAAACAACGGTTATTATTTTCACTGTTTCCGTGAGGATTACAAAAGAAAATGTGCAGTTCAAAAATAGATTATAAGAGCAATGACATTTTCATTGGCATTGTGATGTCATGGAACTTATTTTCACTAAGAAAGTTCATTTATAAATTAATAGCAACGATTAAAACGAGTCAGTACGCAAAATATCTTTGATAAATAGCCAATCTTTTTTATATAAAGGGAAAATAGGAGGAAAGAAAGGTTCAATTAAAGATAGGGAACAACAAATAACTAAAGCAATTTTTTAAAAAAAACAGGAAATCCATATTTAGGCATTTAATTAAAATATATTGTTGCTAAATCATAGCGGCTTCATGTCGGTGATGGCGGTATGCAGTGTATGTTTGTGAATTCTTCCAGTATGTCCAGGATGCGACCATGTCAAAATCCTGTGGTGCCCCCAACATTTTCTCGAATATTATCTAATAAAGTATTATCCCAGATAACACTTTACATGGAAACTGCGAAAGTCAAGAAATATTAATCCTTTGGCTAGAATTCATCAACTTTGCTGAATTTATTGTGTGGTGCTTGGCGATTAATGTTTAGCATTTTACAATACGTATTCTAAAATCAAATATAACTTTTAGACGTATTAGTTTCCAACTGAATAAAACAAAAATTTTACATAAAATTCCAATTATAAAAATCACACAATAAATTTCCTATATTGAAGTCATTGGGTTTTTGATTTATCGATTTTACATTCTTCTGAAAATACAAATCGATAAATAGTCATCTCCATGTTGGATTTGCCTCACAATTTGGTGGTGGTGAGGGGATAGATATTAATTCTGAACCATATTTTATTCATCTAGCTCTCTTGATTTTTTTATTTATCCTGTTAGCTTATATTCGAACAGTCAAACAGACATATTTCCTCTGAACAGACTTTCCTCGAAATCTTATAGAAAACTATAAATTCGGAGTAAAAACCGTCTCCATCAAATTTCATGCATCTAGCGCAAAGAGGTTTTGATTTATCTTTATCACAGACAGACAGGCATAATTTCAAAAATGTATTTCTTCGTACTCAATTATATATAAAATGTGGAGATTCGTCAAAATCTCGATTTCGAATATTTTGATGATTACAAAACTTATTCTATACTATGTATACTAAACTGAGCTTTGTTAAACTACATTTGAACAGAACAGATTTGATATTAAAAATAAATAAAATACAATGTTAAAGCAATTAAAATAGAACGGCTTTGACGTTTATCACAGTATGAAAGCATAAAAGTGCTTCGTAGTAGGAAATATGTCGTCAATCCATATATTAGAGATTTATTTGAAATGAAGCACAAGAAATATTTCCACATAATGAGTGGGTTGCCAAAAACTGCCTAACATAAAACAAAAAATACATTCTTCTGTTTATCTGTGCCACAAAAATTCCACTGAAATGGTGATCTGCATTTTCCATTTCATTTCATGATCTGCCTTTTCCATTATTTTTAATTTTCAAAATGTGTTTATTGTAATTTATTCAATTAAATAACAAAAATGCATTCAAACTCTGACTTTTCAGGCCATATTTTTTTAACCAATTATCTCAAACATTTAATAGTATCATAATTATCAATCCATCTAAAAGAGCAAATTTTTCTATTTTAATGATATCAATATAGTTTTAATTCAATTATAATTTTAATTCTTTTTTCGTTTTAATTTTTCTTTCAGTTGTATATTTTTTTAAATCCTTTTTTAACATGACTTCTAAAAAGTTTTTAACAGTCGTAACTAAGTTTGAACCAATTTTAATATTTGCACTTGTATTTTTTTTTATCTTTCTTAAAATGCTATTTGGCTCAGGGACAAAATGGGGAAAAGGGTTGCTGGCCGAAGGATCAGACGACAGAAAGAGAATGAATGGAAACTAATGAAAGTCTCTGCAGTGTAAAAGGGTTTTATTTAATTTAGTTTGTAGTGAATACAGCGTCTGCAGTGAAAACTTATAAGCCAGTTAACAACACGAGGAATTGCTTTTGTATCGTGGTTATGTTATTGGGCCGCGAACCACAAAGTCCCAGGTTCTATTCTCGCGAAATTCAATCCGCTACAAGCTTATCCTGAAACACCTGGGATTTTTTTTAAATCGCTCGGTTTTTATTGGTCTTCTTTAATAAAATCCTAATTAAAAACATACAACGAATGTGCAGTCTAAGGACCATAATTCACTTTTATATCTTCAATTTAAAGCCTCAATTGACAATTATTTATCTTTAATTAAACAGAAAAATTTGGAAATTCGTTTAATTTCATTAATATCTTGTTTGGATGCAATTTTTCGAAACGAGGTTTGTCTTTTTGTGTCATGGTTTTGATTATGAAGTCCACACATCCAACGCACACCTCTGAAAGTTTTCACACCTTCTTGAGGTTTCTTGAACTTTAATGTAAATTTAAGAGAGTAAAATCAACCTTCACGACAGGGCTTTGGTAGAATCGAATTTCGTATATAAATCCAAACCCTACAGAGCAGAAGTCGAAACCTCGGAATTTGGCGATTACAATCCAAGATTTAATAAACAAATGTATGATTATAGAATATTTTATATACTTTCAAATATCTGTTTAAAGAAATATCCATACAAGGAATTATCTAAATCCCAAATATGGTCTTTAAGAATCATGAATCATATAATTTATTTAACGTGATTAGATTCCTATTTGTGTAAATGAAATTTTTAAACAGCTTTTACAAATTCTATCTACAGATATCAGTTAATAACTCAATTCAATTACATTTTATACCATTCATTGACGTCTTTTGATAGTGAATTTAATTAAAACTGATTTCAAAGATTCACAATCTTTGCATCAGTGAATTATAAATTAAAGAACTAATAGGCATAAAGTAATTAATATATATATATATTTTTTTGCTTTTTAGAATATTAATACAAATGTGTTCTTAGAACTAATTTCAGTAAATTAATTTTTTTATTTATTAGCCTTTTAATTTGTTTCATTAGCTAACATGTGAATTGTATAAAAACAGATAATTTGATTCCAAAAAATATCGAAAGTGCAATAAATCATTTTCTTCTATAACAATATTCAGAACAATCAAATTAACGTCTGCATTAACAATTCAATTTAATAGTTCAGAAATTTTTTAAAAATTAATGTTAAGTTAATTAATGTTTTTATTATTATTATTATTTATTAAATTTTCTTTCTTAATAAACTATTTTAGAATATTGCAATTACAATTTTCTTATTGAATTTTAAATAAACGCATAAGATAAATTTTTATTTCCAAATATATTTCATATATCCCAGCGTTATTTCTATTCTTTCGTCAATTTCTCTTATTCTTTGGAATTCTGAATAAACAGGTAATAATGGAGTCGAATAGTTTGACAAATTGGAATGTTTTGAAATGATATTCAATCCATAATAATTTGAATCAATAAAAAAAGAACCACCGCAACAGTTATTCAAACATCGTAAGTTGAGTTAAAAAATGAACCCATATTAAGTGATTCATTACTTAAGATTAAATTGAAAAGTAATAAATACAAAAATTAGTTCTGATTAGTCATTTATTGTGTAATGAAATATTCACTTATACCAGAAACCAAATTCTTTACTCCATTTTTTTATGATCTTGATCTTTTTTTTCCCCAAAATAAGAAGATAGAAAATGTCATCAAATTTGATCGATTTCCCTAATAATTAAATAATCCCTTAATAAGTAGCATATAAATAAATGATGAATTATTTATTTATTTTAGAATATAGAATCCTTTAATTAATTTTTTACATTGCCATTCTTTACTTTTTATGGAATGATAATGTAGAAAGAAAATGTCATTCAAATTAAATAATTTCCGTAATTAGTAAGCACTTGTTTAAATAGCAAATAATATTGACGTCTGGAATAATTAATTAAAATTTTATAAATAAGTAATCTCTTTTAAGCATAAAGGAGTAATTAAATATTTATTTAATTAAGTAGATAGGATTCTTTAATTCCGTTTTTTCACAATGCCGTTCTTAATTTTTTCCAGAATGATAAAGTAGAAAGATTCAGATTAAATATTGTCTGCATTCAGATTAAATAATTTCTGTAATTTGTGAATATTTGATTTAATAGCATATATTTTTAATATGCTATTATATTCTACATAATAATTAATAAAAAATTTAAAAAAATGAATAATCTCTTAATAATTAACATATAAAAAAGTCACAAAACATTGATTTAATTAAAAAAATAAAATACTTTAACTCCGTTTTTTAAAGTCCCGTTCTTTAGTTTTTCCGGAATGGTAAGGTAGAAAAAAAAAATGCCATTCAGAATAAATAATTGTAGTTATTAGTAAATATATGATTTAATAGCAAATATTTTCTAATATTGATATCCGGAATAATTAGTCAAAACCATTCATGAATAAATAATCTCTTAATAAGCAACATACAAAAGAGTGGAAAATATTCAATTAATTCAAAAAATAAGATTTTATTAATTCCGCTTGACTTACAGTGGCGTTTTTTTATTTTTTCTGGAATGATAATGCAGAAAGAGATTCTCATTCAGATTAAATAATTTTTTAATTAATAAATATATGATTTAATAGCATATATTTTTTAATAACGATATGTGGAATAATTAATTAAAAATATAAATAAATAAATAATCTCTTAATAAGCAATATATAAAAGAGTGATAAAATATTTATTTAACTTAAAAAAAGATTTTTTTAAATTCCCTGTTTTCACATTGCCATTCTTTAATTTTTTTATGGAATGATAATGTAGAAAGAAATTATCATTCGGATTAAATAATTTCCATAATTAGTGAACACTTGTTTTAATCGCAAATATTTTCTGATTCTGACATCCGGAATAATTAATTAAAATTTTAAATAAATAAGTATCGATTTTAAACAAAATATAAAGAATTAATTAAAAATTTATTTAATTAAGTAGATAGGATTCTTTAATTGCTTTTTTTTCACAATGCCGTTCTTTATTTTTTTCAGAATGATAAGATAGAAAGAAATTATCATTCGGATTATACAGTTCCTAAAATTTGTAAATATTTGATTCAATAATAAATACCTTTGAATAGCATCATCCGGAATAATAAATTAACACCATATAGATAAAGGATTTACTTCCGGAAATATTTCTTTATTTTTAGCTAACCTTATTTTCGTCTGAAAGAAAAAAAACTAACAGAAATGTTTTGGAACAAGTAAATTATTATAATATTGGCGATTCAGATATTTAAAACAAAATCCCTTTCTTCATATATACACAAATATTTATAAATTAAAAAAAAATAATTACTCACCTGTCATCCAAAACGCTTATAATTAAAGAAAAAGTATCCCTATTTTGTTATAACTTATTATTTCTGAGCTCAATAAAATCTAAACTCTTTTATTTTATATTTCATTATTAGAAGAAAAAAAAGGAAAAAAATTGTTGAACTAATTATTTTAATAAGAAAATAATTCTTTTATGAGCGCAAGTAAATAATTTGCTCCGATATCATTTGTAACTTTTCCCACCAATATGATTTGCCTGCGACTGATGTCAGGAGAGATCTCGTGCTTGCGAGTTTAGTTTCGGAAGTGAGAGTTGCTTGAGGGATGGAGAAGGGGTGAATACTTTTCCCGCACATGCGCACTGGGATGATGGAGGTGAGGAAGATGAGATGTGGTGACGAAAGTATCCACGACTCCTCATAAGTGAATATGGATTTCAGTAGGTTAAGTGGAATAGTTAAGAACATAACTACTTAATGATTTTCGTCAGTGTCAGATCCAGATATTTTGAGATTCAAGTAGAATTTGAGCGTTGTGTCTTTAATAATTTTGAGCAAAACTTAATGGTAGATTTAGTTTCATGTTTCAATATATTTTTAATTTGATAACATATTTTTTATTAAAGATAATTATTTTTTATTTTGGTGACTGTCATAATGGATATATCATTTATTTGTGAATAAGTGTCAACCACATTTGTACGTAATATTATTGTATAATATAGTAGGTATAACAAGTAAGGGGCTTATAAATATTATACCAGTTATATTATTTGCAAATATACATATAAACTAGCTGCTTTTAGGGACCAGTTTGTTCGCTAAGATTATTGACTTTTATGACAATTAAATATTAAGGAGGAATGCATATTTATTTTTAAATATTTTCCCCCTTGTTATTTGGTAAGACCGTAAAAGATAAATTTAACTGAATAAATCAAAACCAATTAATAGGCGTGCAAATTATAAGTTGTATATACTGAAATATGAAAGCAGAAATGAAAATCCTATTTCGGAATCAATATCAAAAGAAAGCGCATTTTTAAAATCCTAATTTTAACATTGGTACAAACATGCGAGTGGGCTTCGGATTTTGATGCCTGTATTTGAATTTCATGATAATATTTAAAATTAATTGTTAAAAATTGTGTAAGGCATTAAAAAATATTAAAAATGAAGAAAATAATGTACAGAGATGAAATTTATATTATTAAAAAGGCAATTATTTGAGTTTTAAGATAATATCGAAACTATTTTAGTGTGATAATTGTTTTGGGGGGTGCCGTGGTCAATTTCCTTTCCATAGGTGAGTGACCGCAATTAACCATTTTGCAATAGTTAAGCCTATTTTACCGCATGATTAAAGTTTATGTGACGCCTGTTTCGTAGTTTCCTCTGAATGAAGAAAATTTATGATGAGCCTATCCCGAGTATTACTAATAATATTTTGCAGCATTATTAAATAGGGAAGAATTGAATTAAATACAACTATAAAATCATTCAATGTAGCAACCTGAAATGTTCGCAATGCGATTTATTCACATTTATAATAAGGGTGATTTGTTACAATATATAATAAGAGCGATTTCTGGGCCACATACTTTATTGTTTTATATAGATACATACTATAATTACTATAACTGCTACACAAATGCATACTGTACCACTAATATTAACTGAAAATAATGAAACAAACAGAAACCTGAACCAATTATACTTGTGAAAGTCATAATAAAAATCGTAATGTTATTTTATAATTCTTAAAATTTTTATTTTTTATAGTTTATTTATTTGTGAATTTTGCTAATAGCAGGTTTTTTAATCAATCTCACAGAGGCGATCCTCAGTCCAGGCACTATAAACAGCTGCTTAATCTGTCTTGTCATGGGCCGCGGCGGCCTGGTGGTAAGGTCTCGGCTTCGGAACCGGAGTGTTTCAGGTTCGAGACCCGATTTCACCGAAGAACCGTCGTGTAAGGGGGTCTGTTGCACGTTAAATCCGTCATGACCAAACGTCTTCCCGCTGGTGTGGTGTGGTGTGGAGAGGGGGGGTGCCAGCTCAGGTGTCGTCCTCGTCATCTGACCGCTGTTCAAAATTACGATGTCCGTCCCAAAATAGCCCTAGTGTTGCTTTAAAAAACGGGACGTTAATATAACTAAACCAAACTGTCTTGTCATAAAATCATCATTAATTTCTGTTATTTGTTCATCATTTGGCGAACTGAAATGCGCATATCAATAAAAATTAGAGCATTATTAAAATGTTAATTAAAAGACTTTACTTGGGATGAAATACTGTTCTAGATTGGAAATTGCATCGAGTAATGATTGTGTTTTATATCCAAATACATCCTGCTTAAATATGTTACCCCGAAATGTATAGTCCTTTCATATAAAGAAAAAAAAAGAAAAAGTCCATGAAATTTTTATAAAAAAAGATTATATCGCTTTTATTTCTATCCTAGACGTATAAAGATATTTTAGCATGACAATCCTTATCATCTTGCATTTATAAGCTGGCAAACCGCTGACACAAAAGTCTTCCAATTAATTCTGGAACTATTACATTTGGCTTGCAATTACTTTTTGAGTACAAAATGTTAAAAAAGCTTTCAAAATTTTCAAGGGGTGTTTAATTAAAAATTAATTAAAATTTTAATGTTTCTCCTCAATAACCTCTGAATTTTAGCAATTTCGCACAAAAAATTGTGCATAATTTTCAAAATAATTGCAGTGAAATTCAGTTTTCATATTTTATCAGAATTCTGCTTATTAAGAATGCAGTCTACATAAAGAATCAGAAAGTGAAATTACGTGCAGTTTGAAATGCACGATCCAAACATTTAAGCACTTAATGTCATTGTAACTTACCATTAAGTGCATAATGGCAAATTACAATGGCTTAACTTAACTTGTTCCTTAAGATGGATCATGAACTTAAGAAGCAGAAGTTAAACTATTAAAATAATAAGCTTTAATTACTGTTATATCTTGATGGTAAGAAATACTATAATGAGGGAATCATAAACTTCAAGATTCTCATAAAATGAAAAAAAAAATTAAAATGTAAATGTATAAAAAATTAGTTAACTTGAAATATGAATTAAATAATATAAAATGTAAAAAAGAGCCTTAAAATTTAAATATCATTTATGTCTAATAACTATATACTATATAATAATTTATAATTATAATTATATTAACAATATTAGTAATTAATAATAAATAACATTAAAGCTATATTAATAACAAAAATATGATAATTGATAATAATTAATAATTATATTACCAGTATAGTTAATAAATAATCAATTAATAACATTAATATTATATTAATAATTATCAATTATAATTAACAATAATAATATTATCAACACTATATTTAATAATTATATTAATATAAGGAATTAAACATCAATACCATTACTACTATATTGATAATTATTAATTATAATCATTAGTACTTATATTAATAATTTAATTAGAAATGTACAATAATAATAATATAATTAATAATGGATTATTAATAAAAGAACATTTTAATATATAGTAAAATAATATAAAATAAAATTAAAAATTAAGATAAAATAATTTAAAAAAAAAATTAAAGTTTGATCCTCTTTAAAAAATTATCTAAATAATTAAATTAAAAAATTAAAGTTGATTATCTTGTTCTAATAATCGAACTAAATCTAATCGGGCTTTTTAAAATGGATTTTGAAAGCACGATCCAAAATACTAAAATCGCATAAGGAAAATGCATGAAAATCATGATAATTAAAAATAATTTTAACTTAATTGTATAAATAAAACACTTTTTTTATTATTTTTTGTCAAATTTGTTCGTAAGAATTTAAATTATTTTGTCATATTTTTTGCTTGCCAAAACTGCTTGCACAAAAACAAGCAGATAATTTCAAATATTTTAAATTCTAAAATGATTTTTTGCAATGAAATTTAATAATAAATTTTTGAAGGAAATCTTTTTTAATTGAAATTATTTAAGTCTTGAAATATTCAAAGGATTTCCATAAATTAGAAATTAATTGCACACATACGAATAAATAATTAAGTCTAGGGTTGAAATTCTTCTTATCAGTATAAACAGATGCATGTAAGTAAACATATAAGCTAAGTGTCTTGAACTAATTTTCACATTGTGCCAACAGCGGGAAAATGTTGCTGAAACAGTTTTTTCAACAGAGAAGGTTTGGTGAAGGCAGAGTTCATGATGAAAAATGGTATGTTAATGTTATGAAACACTAAAACGATTTCGAAAATCACTTGAAACATGAAAGTCAGGTAAACTGTCGAAACGCATTGTGACAATTTGAGACCCAGACAGCAAATAAATATGAATAAAGCTTAGTTGGAAAGTGTGAGGTCACTCTCCTTATATCTCAGACCTTTCACTTTGTGATTTCCATGTTTTGGTTCCCATGAAACAATAATTTTCAAAACGACAATACCATTCGAATGACTAGATGAATGAATGCAAGAACAATCAAAGCTTAATTATCAGATATTGAACTGTTTCTTTATAAATGGTATTGGAGAAAATTGTACCACGCCTTGATAAATGGTGAAACAGCGTAATTAAAATTATATCTATAAGTAAATCACCTGGAATTTTAAGATGTAAGTAGGATCATTGAAACATTTCGATTCTATTTTGTTTTCTTTAGCAATATAACTAACTTTTGTACTGACCTTCAAAATTCCTATTCATTTAAGGCTAAGTTAGGTTATGTATTTGATTGTTCATATACTACAAAATCAAAGGCTCCTTTTTTGCATATGCAATGTGATAGTTTAGGTGATTATTTGCTCTTCACTAAAGCTCTACAATAGAGATTTTTGTTTTCTTTCTGAGGGAAGTGAACATATTGGATATAGTCCAAAACACTTGTATTGGTGGTGACGCTGACCCAAGATCCAGAAAATTGTTAATGTTCAAGGTAGAAAGTTTCGTCTTGAGAAAGATTATACACATCAAAATATCTGTATGGAAGGCACTGAACAATACTTTAGCATTAAAGAAATATTGTTTTATCAGATAATGAGCAAAAAATGATAACACCTGCCACCCAGACTTCAAGTAAAAAGAAGAAATTTTTTTCTAATTTTCTTTAATTACTTTGGATGATAGTGCAAAATAATATTTCAGGATCTATACTTTGCTTTGTTGTATGGAGTGATATTTCTTAAAGACAATTATATATATATATATTTTATATTTTTTTACTACTTTGTTTCTTACAAATACCAATCTGTTAAGCTCATACAAAAGAACTTTTTCAATTATTCTGTAGAATTGTATATGATAAAAACAAAACAAAAATATATAATTTCTCAATGATGAGGATAAGACTTTGATGCTTTATTTATTTCTTTTTTGAATGATCACTAAATTTATACCTAATTTTTTGCATTTATTCTTGTTGATGGCCACTTACAAGAAATTATTAAATGATATAAAAATGAAACTGAGTCTCAATAGAATGATGTTAAGGTCTGCCTCATCAGCCAAAAAATTATTTAAAAAATAAAAACAGTTCCTAGAAAAGAAAAACTGGGAAATTTCCGCTATAAAATTATAAGGTTTCATATAAATAAAGTCTTTTGCTTTAATTTTATAAAGATTGTTCCTAGCTTTAATTTTTATTTCTGCATTTTCTGGGAGATATATGAGATTTTTTCTGCATTTTCTGGGAGATTTTACCCAAACCCAGCAATTTGTTTTTTAAAAAAGTGAAAATTCCTACAAGTTGATAAATATTTTGTGAAATTTTCTACTATTAATATTATTATTTACTTATTATTTATGATAAATTTCAAATATTATTTCTGCTAGAGCTATTAAATAAAAAAAAGTATTCACTTTTATCCAAAAACTTTTATTGGGACATTTTTTTCTAGGTTTGAACAAAAAAATTCAGTAATCAACAAAAATTTCATAACAGAAAAGGAAATTTATCATATTTTTTGTGAATTTCATATTTTCTTTATGAAAAGATTATTTTTTTACTATACGAAGATCGGTTAATTTATCGCATTTTTAAATCTCTCACAAAATTATAGTGTACGAAACGATTTTAAAAGCCTTAAGGTTTAACACTTTTAAATTACTTCTCAAAATTTAATATAAGCTTTGAGAGTGATAACTTGGTGGGAAATAAATAAAATGATTTGAAATATCTATAATATTTTCATTCAGTAGAATGGCAACTCTTAGAATAAAATAATCTTTTTTGTCAGTGGAAACAAAATTTTAGCGAATAAAAAATTAACTATTCAAATAATTGCCAGAAAGTCATTAGCATAACAGATTGTACGACAATTCGACTATACTGAAGGATATTTTAAAAGGCATAAAATAACGTGAAAATTTTTTAACAATACTTTTGAGCTTTTTGTGCTGATTGGGATCCGAAACTCACTAAATTATGAAATTTAAAATATCACTATTTTAGACGATTTAAAATTATTTCAAATACTACCTTAAGAAAAATCAAGAAGTTGATTAGTCCAAAGTAGAGAAATTTAAAGTTTTATATCTTAGTTAATTTTGATTACAAACTAGAGAATTTTTTAAATGTTAGTATACCAAAAACATTTTACTGAATATAGTCTAATATAAACAGAAAATTCCAGGAAAACTCAGATGTTATTTTTTTTTGTAATACATTAATTGAATGAAAAACACGAATTATAACTTTTTACTTCAATTAAAGCATTTTTTTCCATTCTGAATTATGTTTTTCTAAGTTTGGAAATCAGAGATTGGATCACGACTAGAATAGACATGAAGTATGCGTACAGTGGCACATAATTTCAGTATCCATTTATTACAGAAAGTGAAAGTTACTAGTTTATCCCCTATTCAAAATTCTATGATAATTTCCTGAAAATAAAATCTTGTTACTTGTTTTGCAAATAATATGAAATAATGACTAAAAAATGATTATCTAAGACTGTAATGCGTAAAAACACAAAAAGACAAGATAAATATAAAAAGACAATTAGATTGTGTAAAAGAATGTGTTCTTGAAATGTGTTAAAGAATATGTAACAATATATTTTACTTATATATATTTATTTAATCCTATAAGTATTGTTTGTAATATGTAACAGTGCTTTCCTTCGCAAGCACTCACATGCTAAGGAAGATAGATTTACAGATATCTGTAACAGTCGCTAAACGGCTGTCGACTCAATGACCCGCAATCTTAGTGCCCTTGGTAACAAAATACGTATCATAATACCAAGAATATTTGAGAATTTTTGTGTTATCTCTATTAAGAATGAATATATGATATCCTTCTAAAAGCTTCTTTGCCCTGTCAAGAAAACTACAAAAAGCCTAAAGGCAAAAATGTAGCCAGTTGAGTCCAGTTTAAGCGAGTAATTGAGAGAATTCTCTCTAAGAGTTCTGTGATATTACTGTTGTTTATTATCAATCTGTTGCTATTTATTGTAACAGTTACACTTACTTTTTATTGCAAGTGTTGTTTTGTATATGCTTTGATTGTGGTTTGCTACGTGAATTCTTGCTTTCGTGTGGAATATAATGTCTTTATCTGCTGTTGACCCTCGCGGACTCTTTTCACATACACTGGATTTTAGATTGTTTTTCGTGAAATTTTTCAGCTTTGCTACAAGCAGAATACATTTATTTTTAATATTTTTACGAATCTATAATATTGTTTTCCTGCGCATTTAGTCTCATAGCAAGAGAAAACTATTTACAGATATTTTTAATTTTCCATTTAAATGACTTTCGGCTTTAGCGACCATTTGGCAACAATGAAGTTTCTAAAAAATGTAGGAATTTCTGCGTCATCTCTATTAATATTCGAGGTGTGAAGATCCTTTTTTAATATTCGATAGCATTCTGGGAGATTATATAAGTGGAGTTACTCGCTCGAGCATCAATTCTCTTTTTGAGGAATTGATCATGGAGAGGTATTATGCTTTTACTATGACTGAATAACGATATTTGCTTTTTTAATGTATGCTTTTTTTTATTTCTGCATATAATGTAATTGTATACGTTTCAATTATTAGTTTGTCAGAATTTTTCTCTTAGGGCAACATAACTGATTTCTGTTACAATTTAAAATATAAAGGGGATTCAAAAATTAACACAAGATTTGAATTTGCCAATATTCGTTAAGTAAAATTTTGGCAACCTTATTAAAAAACCATTTGACAGCCGATCATTTAGGGTTAGTAAAAAGCATTATATGATAGAATAAAGTGTTAACGCAAGAATTGAATTAAATAAATAAAAAAAAAACCGTAGTTTTTTCTTTAAGTTGTTATTTTTTTTAATCGTAAAGTACAAAGGATAGGGTTATGTATGGAATAACACATATATTAAAGGGCTTTGCTGGCGCATACGAACTTTTTCATCGACATTTTCCATGACCATTCTGCATAAATGTGACTAAATTTCGTTGATGCAGCATTTATTTCCCTCCTTCAATACAGGTGTGCTTATGGACTTCTTAACATAGACATTTAACTTTAAATAATCCAATGAAAAGAAATCAAATGGTGTTAAATCATGCGATCTACGGGGCCATATCTCACCATTTTTAACTGATGATGAAAAACTTTCATCATATTTGAAGTATTGTTCAACAATGAAAACACGTTGTTCTATCGTGTAACCTAACCTAACTTATCAGCAGTCAAATGATTTTTTAATAGAGTTGCCAACACTTTACTGCACGAATGTTGGCAAATTCAAATCTTGCGTTAATTTTGGGACACCTTTTACTTGATAAGCATGATGCC
>JAPMOR010086014.1:41906-56268 GCA_026543865.1 Argiope aurantia
ACGCACACACACACGCACACACACACACACACACACATTAAGCTTAACATAATTATAGATTAATTCTGTTAAGTCCAAAAGAAATATTGCTTCCATAAAGTGCGCAATACTAAAATATGCAAATTAATTAAAAAAATACACAGTGTCCATAAAAAAATCCGGGATTTTGAGTCAAATTAAAAAAAATCAATCATAAAATTAGGTTAATGTTATATGCCTTAAAGTTAATTAATCAAGATTTTTACGGTTTAGTAGATTTCAATATGTACTCCATTTGTGGCACTGCACACATCCAAACGATATTTAACCTCTTCCCCTATCCTGGCCAGCATGTCTGGAATGATGTTTGGTAAACAAATGATTATCCTTTGCCTGAGATGGTTTACATCCAGTATTTTCTCAGTGAAAACAAGATTTTTGACATGTTCCCAGAAGAAAAAAATTAATGGAATCAGATCAGGGCTTTTTGGGGACCAACAAATAAGCCCAGCCCTTCCAATCCACTGGTTGATGAATTGAGTATCCAATGCTTCCCGCACACTCAAACTGAAGTGAAGTGATTCTACATCTTGTTGAAAGTAGAGGACTCTTCTCCGCCTCAATATCAGTCAACTGAGGGAAAAATACTCCTGTAACATTTCACAGTACACATCACAATTTATGGATTTTTCTTCAAAAATAAGGGGATTTATAACCTAGTTATGCAACCACACCAAATATTCACTTTTGGAGAGTCACGTTGATGTTCCACCAACACATGAGGCAACTGTGAACCCCAAATTTTACAATTGTGTCGGTTCACAATACCGCTTACATGAGAGGTGGCCTCATCAGTAAAATCAGTTTTTAAAAAAAATCATTATTAGTATCTACCATGTCTAGCATAGTAACAGCAAACTTTAGCCTTATTTTCATCTGCTGGTTTTATTTCTTGTATAAGCTGTGCCTTGTATGCAGTTAGGCGGTTCCTTTTGTGTAACACCTTAGGAACAGTTGATTTGGGTATGCCCAAAATCATCTGAACGATTTTTTTTCAGACTTCGTTGAAATGAAGTACGGATTATATTAACAGTTTTTGGCCAACAAGGCGACTTTTGTTTCAACACATTTTCCATTTTTTTAAACGCACATAGCCATTGACGATGGTTTTGTGTAGGCAGATTATCACCATACTCGCGCAGAAATTTCGGCTGTACAGTGCTAACAGATCCAGTTTCTATATGCCAGATGATAGACTGAGCCTTTTGTTGTGGCGTCGCCATCGCACTGCACTATGAAATGAGCCTCTGCTACGTTACTTCAAAGTCAATAACACGCCACGGCACCTAATGTTGAAAAAACCAACTGAAACCGATGTGAAATAAATTGGATGAGCTACTGATTTCTTTAAAATTAACTGATCTGACTCATACCGTTAACTCGATAAGATGTTTTAAAACCCCGGAGTTCTTTTATGGACACCTTGTATTTATAACGAAATTATTCAGTATATTTTATTATTACACTTGGATTTTACCATAATACTCTCCTGAGTATTATTCTAATCTGTCATAATTTGCGGCTATCTTTAGCTTCCTTCGGAAGTCTTTCACAATGGATAATTTTTTAATAAATATAAATGTATTATATGCAATTATATTTTATTTAAAATTATTACCTATAATCGCTGCATATCCTTCTCAAGAGGTAATTGCTAATCTTCCTGTGATATGAAGAAAAACATTGTCTTCACCGCCATCTTTGCTTCATCTTTTCAAAACCTAATGCTTTTCTAGATTGCATGATTCTATCAAATCATTCTTGCGAATACCGTTTAATTTTTGTATTAATTTGGTAACATCTAGTTCCGTCCAGAAAACTTTCATCAAATCGACTTGCTTACTAGCGCCATCTGGTAGCAGTAATATTAATTATTTAATTAGAAATGAATTTTATTTCTAATCCAGATATATGATTTTCGCCTGGAAAGGAGAAATATCAAAATCTTTGATTTCTAAATCTTTTAAAATAAAATATATCTCTAGCATGAAAACTTTTCTACATTTTTTTCCTCCTCTTTCAAAGCAACTTGTGGCTTTTTCAAAACTCATTGTAAACTCAATTAAAGATAATTATTTGAATGCCATAACATTTGTAAAAATTACAAATGCAGTCATTTCATACTTATAAGATACTAGCGAAATGCTCCGAAACAATTTAAATTTGGAATTTAATGCTTATCTTCTATTTGCTTCATACAAATTTTTTAACAACTTTTTGCTTCTTCAAATTATTTTTTTGATCTTTTATTTATTTTATTTTATATTTATATCATTAATATTAATCTAAAAATCGTCGGATACGATGCAAGACCAGCAAGCAAAGTAATAGAAGATGGTATTCTACTAATATTCTGGAAAGAACAGGACAAAAATGACAAAAAAAGCCAGGATACATACAAAGAAAGATATTTGCAGATACTACATATGCAAGCAGACGACAAAGCGCTAAACAGAAAACAACATAAAACATAAAACATCTAGAAAATTCTTTATGCCATGAGCGTTCTGTAGAGAGAATCGACTAGACGTCTTCTGCCCCTCACAGTCATATAGATTTTCAGAAAGATCATGGCATTTTTCAGACGAATCTTCGGATCTCTGTTCCTAATAGTGATAGAGTCAAAGTTCTTGCATTTTTCAGAACCTTCATTTTTGATGACAAATTCGCCAAGTCGCCAAATAATCTTCTTGGTAGATTTTCGCTTACCTAGCATTCACACAATATCCATTAAAATTCATTGTAAATCTCACTTTCCAATCAGGATTCTAATTTGGCAGATTCGTAGCAATATAATTCTAGTTCTTATATTAGAATTTTTTTTATTTGTTATTTTAAAGCAAACGTCTTGGTTTTATGAACGGATATTCACATATTTTGAACTTGCTGCATGGTTGATAAGCCTATTTTTGCATCATTTTTAGAGAGTATACTATCCTCCAAACAATACAATGTATTCTAGATATTCTGACTAAAGAAATTGCTAGATGTATCTAACATGTATTGAATTACATATAATTCATATTTCTTAAATTTGTGTTACATGTCTGAAGAATTTGAGTTGCATGTAGCTAGCAACTTTCAATTTCAACTCGAAATTTAGCTTCCGGTCATTTCTCCAGCCGGAATGATTTTCCATCTTATGGAGGCCATTTTTCACAGTTCGTCATTCAGTCGCACAAAATGTCGAATTTCTTACAGAAATTTCGAAAATGGACCTATTTCCGAAGAATGCTTCTATACTATAAGCCCAAGAAATAATATCCGTGAATTGGAAGGAAAAGGAATTTCGAATTGCACTTTTAGAACTTTTTCTTTAATATTTGCTCAGAAATATCTATGAAGAATTTAAAATACATTGTAATTGTTATGCTAAACAGTTAGTATGTCACAAAGTGCATAAAAAGTAAACTGAATATTAATTGTTTTCTTTTGAATAATTAAATAAATAGTTTAACTTCCTACATAAGGATACTTTTTCTTTTTGTGAATCAGAATTATTATTATGTAAATTGTGTCTTAGACTACAATTTAGATATATTGTTGGACCACATTTAAGATTCAAATGTATAAGGACTGGGTCTAGTAAAGGATTACAACAAAATAAAATGAAAATTTGTTTTTAAATCTAAAAATATCAATAAAAATATGTTTTTAATATTTAAAGTGTTATCTATATCTATACTTATAATAAAGCTCAATGTGTGTGTGTGTGTGTTGGCGCTCTACAGGCCAGACCATTCAACGTACAGATTTGGCACGTGTATACTATCACATTTGGCACGTGTATACTATCACATTTGGCACGTGTATACCTTGGAGGCCGGGAATGTGCACCTGGGGGTTATTTTTCAAATTTTTAATTAAAATTTTATTTATTTAAAAATTAAGCGAAATTTTGACGTGTTTCTGCTATAACTTCCGAAAATATTACCGCACAAAAAAGGTTTTTACATGAAGTTAAAGATCAAAAATTTATCTTTTAAGTGATACTAATGTTTTAACTTTAAAATTAAATTTCTATTTTTAATGAATTTTTAAGCTATTTTTTTATTTTAGCTATATTTTTCAAAATTTTTTTTCGTACAAAATAAAAATAAAATTTAAGCTGCACGAGCACGTTTCGCATTCATGGGAAAAAAATAGTTTTTTTCTAAGTGTTGCCCTCACATTGATTAAAGCTCCAATTAAAAATAAATTAAATCTTTTTGGAAATGAAATCGTCTGTAGGAAATGAAACAAATAAGAAAGAAGTATTATTTTTTTCTAAAAAATAAATTCAAGAAAAATTATTTTAGGATCTTTTACACTCTCTATATTATTAATCCAATAAATCAGTTTTATTTTAAGGCAAGTTTTGTTTAATATGAACAGGATATCCATTCAAATCAGGGCCACACAGCTAATTTGTAAACCTTTAGTAAGACACAGATATGCTTAAATGGTTTAAATGGAAAATGATTATATTTTATATAACTTGATTCAATAATTGCTCCAATAAATAACGAATTTTTGATTTTTCATAAAGCTTCTGCTGTGGAAATCACGATTAAAAAAATGTTCTTGAAACAATAATATTTTAAATAAAAAGAGTTAATTTCCAATCAACTAAATCAATCACTTAAACTGACTGATTTATGAAAATTTGAATATCTCTATTCAATAAAAAAAAGGATAATTTTAGACTTTCCATCGATCGTTTCAAAGAAAAGACGCCAATCAGCGCGCAGGTTTCTCAAGCTTAATTGGCCTAAGATTATGAAAATGTTGAGTTTTTCTAAATTTTGAAAGCAAAACTAAAAACTGAATTTTATGCTGAATCTGAGAAATTTTTGTTGAAATATTCTTTGAGATATTACATAAATTATGAAAAATATTTTGTAGTTCACATAAGACTTATATACCGAGCGATTCTGTTTACAATACCCATATTCAATAATAATAATAATAAATAAATAGCAATAAAGATGATAAATAAAATAAAACGCTTGGTTTTATTAAAAAATATCTTTATATTAATTGCAATTTTATCATTTCCATTTTAAATTAAAGTTGAAGTTTTACTGGAAATGACAACAAATTAGCAAAATATATATAGTAAATTGAACGTAACGATCTAAGCAACAGTATAAGTTTGGTATGACTATCAAAATTTGAAGATTAAAAAGGTTTTCTTTGATATCTATTAAGAGACAATTTACTTAAAATATTTAATTGGAAATTGTAGTGAGCGGTAATACTGGCGAACCGGCTGGTCGCCAAAGGCGGCTAGTTATAAATAATTCGTAATGAAGTGATAAACAGTTAGCAATTTTAGTAACTAAAACAGTAGTAATTATACGAAAGAAAGCTATCATTTTATTTGTATTAATAATGAAGCAAAACTTATATCTGTGTGTCTGTTTTTAAGCTATCTACAGGAAGCATTGTTTGACTTAAAGTTACCAAATTTGACATAATATACTTTGCAGAATTAGAAGGCGTAACTCGGAACAATATTTCTGAAATCTTGATTAGAATTTTAATTTATGAAGAATTAAGTTAGATTTGTTGCTTTGCCACGATAATTGTCGAAAATATTTTTGATAAATAAAATGATTATTTTTAATTATTTGAAATTCAAATGAACGTCTCTTGACAACATTATTTTAAATGTCGTGCGATATTTTTTTTCAAATATTACATTAAAAAAAAACTTTTTTTGTACAATTTTTAATAATACTTTCTATATTTACTATGAAATTCAAACTTTATTATTTCCTGAAATATTTAATCGAGGGATTCTCTTGCATTGTTGAAAGCCAAGGATAAATATTCTATTTTTTTCTTAAATATTCCGTCATTTGAAGAGTACGTATGGTTAAAATAGGAAACTATGTTAAAAATTCGATTTTTTTTTTTGTGAAATTATGATTTTTTTATTTAATATTCTGAATGTTTGAACATTTTTCTTTATAAAACCTTTAGAATTTTTTTTTCTAATTCTATTTTTTTTAGGAAGTTATACTTATTTTCGTATTTGCATTTACATATGTTTTAATGTTATTTTCCATGTTTGGATGCTAGTTTCCGAGATTCTAATCTTCGATAGAATTTTCTTACGAAAAATTTCATAAATTAAAATCTAACACATATTTTTATTCAAATTTTATATAATAATTCCTCAATATGCTCTGCAGTTCCCGAGCTGCAGAGTAAGTAACCTTTTCATTTAGAAAATTTTTTAGTTTTTATAGTACTTCACAATGTGAAAAAAAAAATTGAACATTTCGTGTTTTTTTTATTATTTTAACCCTAATATTCACAGAATCGATAGAAATGCAGCTTACTTTTTACCACAGGAACTAGAGTATATATTTCTTACACCATTTGAAAAATGTTAAGCAATTTTTTTGATACACCTCTAATTTAGAAGATATTTACTTTATACCCCTTTTCCAAAAATAACCCCCACCCCCTCCTTTTTTCCAATTTTTAAAAATTTGCCACTGATCTGGTATATTTTGACTTCATAAATGTTTTTTCAATCTTTTTTATGCAAATATTCAAAAATATAACTATTTTCGAGCGTTTTTGAAAAAAATTAATTCCGAATGTAATCATTTACCTTAATCAGGATATTCAATACCCTGAATAATATGAAAATGAGTTCGAATAAAAAATTTTCAACTTATTCAAGTTCCTAAATATTTGTGAAATTAAATTAGGAAGTAATGCATATTTGTAATCAAACTATTTCAGGATTACTTTCAGCTTAGTACTAAAGAAAAAATTCGTAAGATGAATTTTTATAATAATAATAATAAAAAAAAATCCCTGGCGACTAGTTGAAAATCGGAGAAAGATGTGTTAACGGAAGTATAAGACCACGCTCCACTCTCCAAATGATACTCATGCATCCCGTCCACACTCACCCTCCTCATTTCACTTCATAAGATAGGAAAAATGAGAATGAAAGAAGGTTGAAGAAAATGTTGGCGATTAGAGTTTTCCAATAAAGTATTGTTGCAAGTTTTAAGAGAAAGGAATTAAAAGAGAGTGGAAGTTAAAAGTTTGAAATTACTTTTGGGGCTACTTTTTGAACTAGGGAGGCTTTCGAAAAACCCTTCAACAATAAAGTTGTTCATTTTGATGAGGTGACAGACTAATCCAAAGTATCTTTCTACCTTCAATTCTTATGAAAGTTTTGGAGGTAGAAATTTTCAATTATCTACATTGACACCTTCTTTTTTTGTGAGCCGAATTCCATCTACGAACATGAGCGAAAGTTTTCCTGCAGATATTTTCAAGAAGTTCTTTAATGAGAAATTTTCCAATAAGCAGTAATCCTATAAGAAGTATACTTAAAAATGTAACAAATATTTAAATAAAGAGTGTTCCAAAACTATCACAAGATTTGAATTTGCAATCATTCGTGCATTAAAGTGTTGGCAATCCTATTAAATGAACCATTTCACTGCTAATAGTTAAAGGTTAGTAAAAATGGAGCATTTTAAACGATAGAACAACGTGTTAACGCAAGATTTAATTAAATAAAATACAAAGTTTCTTTTATTTATTTATTTATATTTTTATTGAATCGTAAAGTACACGGGATAGGATTATATATGGAATAACACATAGGACAAATGCCTCCACAGTTTCGTTGGCCCATACTATTTTGTCGGAATTTTCCATGACTATTTTGCATCAATGTGGCTGAATTTCGTCGATACAGATTTGAATTTCTTCCTTCAATGCACGCGTGCTGGCATAGACCTTTGACTTCAAGTAATCCCATGCAAAGAAATCCGTGGTGTTGAATCACATTATCTAGGGGGCCATTTCTGAAATTTTTTAATTATGTCGATCAGAATTTTAATTATTTTTAAAATATTATTCAACTATGAAAACACGTTTTTCATGTAACACTTCATTTTTACTAACCCTAAACTATCAGCTGTCAAATGTGTGTGTGTGTGTTTTTAGTAGGGTTGCAAACATTTTACAGCACGACTAGTGGTAAATTCAAATATTGAATTAATATTGGGACACCCTTTATTTAAGGGAAAATTTCGAATGTAATTGAATTTTTAATTATATTAGTCTTGCGATACTTTAAGTTTTATCATTTCGGCTATTATTTCTTTCGTGTAGTTATAAAATTAATTCTTTTCATAACCTAATTATATTATGCTTTATGTTTTGCAATGTCTATAATTATTTCTTTTGAATTTTTATAAAATATATTATAATTATTTCCCCTCATGCTCTTATAGTATTTTTAAATTTTTGCAATGTCTCCAATTAATACCTTTGCAATTTATAAAATCCTTTTTATTTATTCTCCTCGTGTTCAAATCATGCAATACTTAATATTTTGCAACATCTGTAATAATTTTTGGTTTTATAAAATGCCTTTTATTTATTTACCTCATTTTTCATTCCAGCTATGCTTTATTTTCTGCAACATCTCTTATGTTTCTCTCTTGAATTTTTATAAAATCCATTTTATTTACTTTTCTTATGCTCTTACTATATTATATTTAACGTTTTACAATATCTGCAATTACTACACTTTGAAATCGATAAAATCCATTTATTCTTCTCAATTTCTAGTCGAATTATATTTAATATTTTGCAACATCTATAATTATTATAATTATTGTTTTTATAAAATGCCTTTTATTTATTCACCTCATTTTCCAGTCTGGTTATGCTTCTTTTTCTATAACATCTCTAATTATTATCTTTTGAATTTTTATAAAATCGATTTCACTTATTTTCCTAACGCTCTTATACTACATTTAATGTTTTGCAACATCTGCAATTAATACACTTTTCAATTTTTAAAATCCTTTTTATTTATTCTCCCTCATATTCTCACATATTTAATATGTGCAACATATGAAATTAATACGCTTTGAAATTTATAAAATCTTTTCTATGATGTATGTTTATGCTATGATTTATGTTTTGAAACATCTATTAACTGCATGTTTCAAAATATTTTGAATTTAGTTATTTTTTTTAAAATTTTTCAAAAAATCTGTTTTGTTTATTTTTTATTCTTCCATACCATGCTTTATGTTTTACATGATTTGTAATTAATATTTTTCCGCTTTTTTTATAAAATTCATTTTGTTTATTCTTTTCCTTTGAAATATATGTGACATAAGAAGTCAACATATCATAATCACATCAGTTAAGATTGTTTTTTATTCTATTTAAGCAGTTTTGCTTAATTTCATTTGATTCGTGTATGTAAAGTTGGAATTTTGAAAACGATGTTTTTTTCATTTACTTTTTAATGTCCTGGAATTTTCGAACTGCATGTGTTTGTATATTTTATAATAATAAATTATTTCAATATTTTTAAAACTTAGTTATATTAATCGAATAATTGATAATCAAGTTTGAATCTTTCTATATGAGACCATCTTATAGTTAAGCTGAAAAAATTATGTTTCGTTAACATTATAATAAGGAACTATAAATTAAAGATAATTAAAAAAATTAAATAAAAAATATATATTTCAGTACGTTAATTGAAGCTTGTTTTTGAAAACTTTTATTAAACATATTAAAAAAAATATTAAATACGGTTTACATTAATAAATTTATATTATTTCTTTAAAAGAACCGTGCCAATTCCGCCGTAATTGAAAGCCATTTTGTTACATAGTTTTATTTATTATTGATAATTCTAGCATGAATTGCGTGTAGTTCTAGTTGCCAAATTAAAGTCTAATATGGCTTTGCGTTTAAAAAATGCTGGGAAAAGTATCATTTATAGCTGGCAAGTGGAAGAAAACGATTACAGATAGTTTTCTAGAAATTGTAATGACCTACATCAACATCTGGCAACAGCCCACGCTTTGTCTAGCTTCAATTTGTTTTTAACGAGTAAAGAATTTTCATTTTATTGATTTCTCAAAACAGTTCAACACGAAAATGCTTTAAACAGAAATTTCTCTTAAAATAGAACTTGAAATCCCGAGAAATAAGCTTAAAGAGACGCTTTTAACAGAAATAGCAAAGATGTGTGGGATATTAAAGTAAGAAATCTAATCTATCAGAGATGAGTATTATTATAGTATAATGTGATTTATTATTAAAATTGTTAACAGAAAAAAATATTTTTGGTTACTTATATTAATAAAAAAATTTGTTTAAATGAAATGAATATGCTCCTTTTTAGTAATATTATTGCACATGCATTTTTACTTTAAACCTGATCAAATGAAATCTTTCAAACTCTATTGGTACCTGATATAGCACCGAAAGATTTAATCGTATTTTCATAAAGTGAAATTTTTATTTCCTTCATCATTTTTGCACCTGACGACGCAGTAAAAAATTTCTAAGATGACTCATGAGAAGGCCTTTTAAGTATATTTCAATTATTTGAGAAAAAAAAACGTAGACTTAATATAAATAGTTATAAATGTGTATTCTTGTGAAATCGAATGACTAAAAACACTTAAATAAAATTATTTATTTGATTAAGAGAACACAATCAACTAGCTAAGCTAAATATTTGGCAAGGAAAATAAAACTTTTTAACGAAAATAACTTTTATTGAATAAAAAACTTGTATTAGATATTTAAATATTTTGAAATATTATATTTTTTAATGATTAAAATTCGTTCTAAACATTCTGAATATCGCTTCTGTATTTGAATAGTAATATAAAAGTTATAATATTCGTCAAAAATCCAATTACGACATTTTTATGTATTTTATATTTACATCACTTTAAACCTGGGTGAGACGGCTTTGGAATTGCGTCTCTTTCTACCTACGAATATGAAAATTTAAAGACGCAAAAAAGTAGACGGAGGAAAGGTGCTATGTAGTCTGCGTAATAAATCTATACAAATTCTATCGATGTACATTTTAATACTTACGATGTACATGTTGCATTTCTATAACATATGTTAAAGTTGGCATACAATATGATTTGTTGAAAAATGCAGGAAGCTTGGGAGATGATATTTGGTATATGTTTTTATTGCTGGAATTACTAGCTGGAATCCGTAACAATATGCCTCAGAATCATAATGAAAATAACTGGGAAACAAAAACAAGTACAGGTAATTTGTCAGAAAATTTGATCATAAAAATTATGGAAATATATATCAGGTTTAAAGAATTCGTCAAAGAGTCTATATTTGTATATTAGTACATTTGTAAATACAATAACTGAAAAACCTAATACGTTAGATGAATAAACTGCTACTGTGATTTTAACATAGCAATTATAAACTTGTGTCGGCAAGGACATGGATGCAATTTGTCGCATATTTCTGACACAAAATTTTTTGATATATATATCAAATTTCATCAAAATCTTCAAAGGATCTAATACTGTCAGTCTGTCTATTCGTCTAATTATAAATTTGATGACTGAAAAACATTGCAAACAAAATGAACAAAATTCGTTAATGACCTTGACATGGTAATTTTAAATTTGTCACAAAAATTAAATACAACATACTTACTTTTACCAAGTACTTAAATAGTTTCAGATTTTGTTCTATATCCATGTTTTACTGGTAGTTTTTGAAGTTTAGATCATACTCATTTTAATTGGCACTTTGTTTTTCTGTTTATTTCACTCTCTTGTACATGATAATAAATACTGATCCTTTGAAAATTCACCTGTATCATGTATATAATCATCTGACTCATTCAATAAAAATTACATTTTTTTATTCCCATAAAAATAATTTAAATTACTTGCCTCTTATGTATCGCAGAATAAAAAACATAACTTGTTCTGTTTAATTCCATTAAACAGAATTCCATTATCTGCTTTTCAATCTTTGGAGACTTCTTTTCTTTCTAACTTAAAGTGAATTGGACAGAATTCATTTCGCAAATTGTTTTATTCTCTTGGGGTAAGAATTAAATTGATTTATAAGAAAGGAAACACTATGTGGTTGTTTGGGAGAGTTATAAAACATTTCGCATTGCACCCTTGTAACAAGAAATTAAAATGGGACTATTATCAAATTAGTTAGAACAAAACCTAAAAAAATATCCGAATAACAACCTTATAAGAATTGTCGCAAATTACATTTAAAAGCAATTCTAAGAGGCAATCGAAAATTCTTAATGGCATGGTGTTGCCAATGACAACACCTAAATTTAAATAATTCATTGCAAATATTTTTTTATCAAGTTTTATTTTAAATTAACGTTAAGAAAGCTAAATTAACAATTTTATTAGAATTTATCTTGATACATTTCTGAAACAAATACTAGGGGTTTTGTATTGTAAGTTATCTTTAATCAACCACATGTGAACATTAAATACAAAAAATGTAAATTCATAATTTATATATTTTTTAATTTAATTTACTTTTTCTTGACTGTAAATATTTTTTATATTTATATTCATAAAAATTGACATTTCATTTATTATTTTATAATAAGTGTACTTATTATAAAATAATAAATGAAATGTTGATTTTTATGATTGTTATCAACATTTCACTGATTTCCTGGCATTGTAGATTTGTAAAATTTTGAGTATTTTCAAAATACAATATTTAGTATTATCAGAATTAAACAGTAAATCAGACTTTTATGATGATTCAGAGTTTTAATCCTAATTAAAAACAAATGAAATATTGGACGTTATTCATAGAAATATATATGTTTAATAAACATTGTATATACTTATAACTAAATCGAAGTATTGGAATACTTATTCTTAGATTTTAATACTGTTATAAAAAGATAAGAATTATATTTTTAATTTTAGACTAAAACTAGAAGATAATAAATATTATAACTATTTTTAATGTAGTCAAAAATATAAAACAGAATTTTATAAAAAATTTGAAGGAAAGTCTTTAAATCTTGAGAGTAAAATAACAAAGTTTTGAAAATCAAACTAATAAAAAGTACAATTGCAATGAATTTCAGAAATAATAAAATTCCAAAAGATTTAATGAAAATCGTTTGAAATGGAAAAAATTAAATATGAATGTGATTAAAGTTCAATTTTTAAGAGCAATTCCTTCTGTACATCACTTCTGTCAGATTTTTCTGTTTAAATCAAGAGCTTTCATTAAAAAATATTATCTTTTTTTATAGTAGGCTAATATGAACTATACGATTTACAGATAAATAATACATAAATATTTTTTTCTTGTTAATTCAAAAGAGAAATTCAAAGGAGTTCTCTCTTAAATATGAGGTGTATCGAGAAACTAGGATTCGTTATCAAGTTTTGCTATGAAAGTGATGAGTTCGGGATTTAGTATTTGTTCGTGCACTTTAACTGACTCTTTGGCAAACAATTGAAGTAATTTTTAGACTACTAAGTATTGCATCAGCAATATATTAAGAGTTTAAAGTGCACATTCCACCTCAGCAAATTTAGGTTATTTTTTTTTAATGTGAAAACATGATGTTGTTTTGGTTTGAGTTTTTTGAAGCCTCAAAATGCGTATGTGACAAATTGGCAATTTATCTCTTTTGAAACATCAATTTTTCGCTTTTAGTGTTATTAGAAAATAATGCAGAAGGTAGTCACATTTGACGATTTATCGCCAACTAAAGTTACAAGTTGATTTCTAGTACAGGATATTCATTCTCTGAATTCTTTCTAATTGTCTTAATTAATTTAAGTTATTAACCAGTTTAACTGAGACTATCAGATTACGCATGCGTAGATATATATATATATATAACCAATCTAAAGTAAGAAATAGTTTGAAAACGAAACTAAAATGAAAACGAAACAAAAGAAATTCGAAATCACAACAAAAAATTATTTCCTATTCAAACTAAAACCAAAAAAGGAACAGGAAAAAACTTCATAGTATTTAGAGAGCGCAAATACAGCTACTACTAAAACACAGATGAATTGATACAAAAGTATTAAAATCAAGTTATAGGAAAAACAAATAAACCAAATAAAAATAAAACCAAATAAAAAAATAAAAAAGAATCCGGACTGAAGACTTTTTCAAGGGTCACCCTCAGGCAGAGATTCAAAACAAGGGATTTTTTCTGTGAAGGAAATGCAAACAATGAAGTCTAATAATGATTCCTCGTGATCCGAAAATCCCCTGAAATTAGGCCCAAGAGACATACCATTTTAAAAGAAAAGAAAATACAAAACAACAAATTAGAAGAAAATAACCACTAATAAGTAAATATACAAAAACAAAAATAACAATAAAGACAAAAATTCCATAAAATAACACTAAAGAAAAAACAAAAAGGCAAGAACATACCATCAGCAGTCAAGGAAATTTTAAGCTATCGATTGTGATTCCCGATTATTAAAAACACAAAGCTAACGGTAAAAATTGTAGGCTCCCA
>JAPMOR010086020.1:0-47014 GCA_026543865.1 Argiope aurantia
TTATTTACTTAAGTTATTTCTTGTTTAAATATATATTTTACATATTTTGTTTTCATTACTCACTTACATTCTAACGGTAAAGAGAGAAAAAAGTCACGTCTACAAGATCTAATTATCCACTAACATCTAGACTGCAAACCGAAATACCCAACGCTGTAGCGAAAATAAATCTCCCCTGCTTACTATAAACAAATACCACCAGCGAATTTAAAGAGCTGTCATAAAGCATGCAATTCGAAAACATTTTTTTCACTTATATTTAGATAATCAAAAACCAAGTGTATGTGAGTCATGATACTCTCATTTTGAGTAGAAGGTCAACTCTATATATATCTGAAACCATATGGACATACAATGTCATTTTGTTTCAAAAGTTATAGTTTTTAAAATGTTCCAGGACACTAGTACAAATGTGTGACATACCGGGGGTGAATGAGAAAACGCTCTGGCACGCCAGCGTGTCGGCCAGGAAATGAGCCTTCTTGCTGGCACGTATCCCTGACATTCGACGCGAAAGGGTTAATATATTTCATAACGATTTCAATATTTCAAAATAAACACATTTACTAATAATTTATAATTTATAAAATAAGAGTTTATTACAAATTTATCCATTTGAAATCAAAATTACTAACAATTAATCGATCTGACTTTGGCCCCCAACTTATTCTAGGGATTTGTAGATCACGACATTGGTGTACAAAAAATCCACTACATAGGTATACGAAAAATCCATTACATAGGTATGCGAAAAATTGGTGTATTTTTCCTTTCTATAAATCAAAAGATTTAATTTTTCAGCAACGTAGTTTTCATGAAGTTTCATTAGTATTTTTCGTTTCTTTTAATTGTTAACCTTATGTTCTTTGCCGTAGTTATTTGTTGGTATAAAGCAAGACAGAGGCTTGTGAGTATTTCTAATCTACTAATTTTAAAATTTATCGTAACTGAAATTGTGATGCTTCAGAGTGATGTTTATTCTGAATTCGAATATCTAAATGCAACATAAAGTGACCAATAACAATGACATATTAGGATTACAGATTTCAGAAATTAGTCTCCCTTAATTCTGTCAATGTTACTAAATTATAGTTTAAAATAAATTAATTAAGTAACTTACCACTTTCAAATTTCCCTTCATTGACTTCAGGCTCAGGATTATCCTAATCTAGTGATAGAACTTCATAAAAAATTTGGCATTTCTTGATTACAAAATTCTTCTGACAGAGATGTGTACCGATAAAGCTCGTACTTGATCAAAAAAAATATATATATATGATTTTTTAACTTTTTAATTGTCCCACAACAGGATTGTTCTTTTTTGCATTTTCCTTTTTAGTGTATGCGCATAACAACAGCGTAACCTTTATCAGGATAATCGAAATAGATAATGAATTTAAACCTTCACGTGGAACTAATTCTTTCTAAAAACGGCATCAACTTTTCATAAGTATCTCCAAGCAACTTTCAGACAGAAATCTCTTACTCATTCGGTGTTAGAAGTCCACTTATAACCTTAGACGGAAGAAGAAGGTTCAAATATTCTTTGCTCATTTTCCAAGACAAATTTATATTCATTATTCGGCAGCATTTTAAACGATACGTCGATACAATCCTATTCTCACGCAGACGATTCTTTTTTTCCAGAACTGATGCGAATCTACTAATCGTTTGCAGTTCCACTTTTGCTTCTGCTTTTCAGACAAAACATAGACACCGAAGCAATGAATAAATAAACGAAAGAGTACGTGCATCATCCAAATCGCTTTGTTTTTCTTTTCTGTGACTCACAGTATTAAAGTGCGAGCATATATTTTAATCGAATAAAAGATATTTTGGAATACAACCATTTAAACTAACGACCGTTGTTTAATATTTTGTTATCAAAAAGTTAAGTCTTTTCACTTTAATAATGCAGCTAAGAAACTATTATTCAAGAAATTATAGCTGCATATGCAATAGATTTAAATCGTTTTCATCTAAAAGAGTCCTATAATTGTATAAATAAAGCTAGGCGGGTACGTCTAGTAATCACAGTGGTAATCTGCTGGTTTTGGTTATGTGCTTATTTTAATAATATATCCATATTTGTCAATTGTTTTACTTTTAAGTAAGTAGTTCATTATAAAAAAAAATTAGAAAGAATAGTTCTAACAAATTTTCTTTCCCAATTTTTATTATGCATACGAAATAATTACTTTATTTAAATGATTAATTCAATGTGTGTCATTCTTGCAAATGATGAAGAATCAGTGTAGTGGATTAATCAGAAGAGTTTCTAGTTGTCTATCTTCTTTAAAACTCTCTACTTCAACTTATCTATTTTTCTTGGTTAAAATTTTAGAAAATATCTCTTAATATTAACATAAAAATTTTAAATAATATGAAGCCATTTTTTATAGGAAATAGACTCCAAAATTCAGATTAAAATATTTATAAGAATTTAGTATGACAGTATACAAGAAAATGATATCATTACAAATCTTTTATCTTTTTCATATCCAACTTTTTAATGAATTCTTCGATCTTAAATTATAGTTTATGAAAGCCGCTTTCTTTCAGTTACAAAAAAATTTTTATGCTAAATAAAATTGTTAGTACAGTTCACTAAGATTAATACCCCATTTTGAGTTTCATAAGGCTATTTTACTGGGAAAAATGTAATTTTTAATGGAGGTCAGATGATTCAGGCAATCGCTTTCCAAATTGCCAATACTCTCCAAAAGAAGTGCATTTCACCTTTAACAGGTTTATGTACATAAGATCAATGACGGATTTTGATATTTTACGGCCTTAGATGGTGGGAATTATGAGGCCATTATTGGTTATTATTGGTTAATATAATTTCACATTTTAACACATAGAATTCAATTCCATTTAGTATGTTCATATGTTCAAAAGACATAACAGTCATAATGTTTTTTAAAAAGCATGGTTTAAACGTTCATAATAATTTAATGAAAAACTAAAAAAAATGCTTCAGTAAAAAAATACTTTGACGAAGAATTCATGAACAACACATTACACATTCAAGTATTAATAGAAGTCAAACACAGCCAATTTTCCCTTGAACCAACTGGTATCCAAAAGCAGCTAAATATTAATGAAAACTTCTCTATACCAAACGCAGATGACACTAAAAAGTATTCAAAAACAAAAATTTAAATTAAAAAAAATGAATTAAGGACATGGAAGTAATAAAAATTTAGATCACTGACCTAAACATCTGTGATTGTGAAAAATTTCATTCACTAATTTTGAAACAATTCTACGACTAGTATGCTTTCTTCATATAAACATATTTGCTCAAATACGTCATACATATTTCGTAATGCGTGTATGTTCACATTCTTCACTAATGACGCATTTAAATCCGTCTTTTTAACCCATTAACTACTAATTTGTTTTTTCAAATATATATATACCAGGTAAATTGCTCAGCTCGGCGTTGGATGAAATTGTCAACAATTTTAAAGAATGTCGACCGATCGAAAACGAAGACAAAGAAATCATATAGCTTACAAAATCAACTGACGATGAAAGGTTTTCAGACTTGAAAACAGAAAAAAATATCAAAAATCAATCAGAATTGACAAATCGAGAAATGTCGAATGAAGAATAAGATGACATTGCAACATCAGCTGTTAAACGAACGTAAAAAATGGTGAAGAAGAAAATAAAGTGTCTTTAATTTGCTAGAAAAACGAATTGATGAAAAAGGCACTACAATTGTCTATTTTAAAAATAGACATAGAGTCAAATAAAGAAAGAAGATCACACATTATGAGAGGAAAAACTTTCTACTTATTTCTTAAAAAGTCTTTTAGAGCTGTATTACGTTTAGATTATTTTTAGCATGAATCTTCTTACTAAGCGTTTACCTGAAATACGATATCATGTACCTGTTTATTAAGTAGCGACAAAAATCCATTCAAGTGACAAAAAAACTCTTTTCCCCATTTAAATTGTAACTATATTTATGATTATTTAAAGTTACATAGACTGAATTATAGCTAACAAATATTTTTATTTACAAATATGAGTTCGGGAAACGCGATTTTCTCATGTACGCAATACATTAATAATGTGATCTCTTTCCTTTGCTCGGCAAGGGTTTACAATAAGTAATATATATTTTCTCTTTCTTGAATTTTATCACAAAACATAATAGGATAAATTGAAATGTATTTGTACCAAAGGTATATCCCGCTTATTAATGAAAACGACGTACTGGAGATTTTGCACTGCGCAACAAAGTTCATAAAAAAAATTAAAGGTCTTTATAAACTGTTACTTAGGATTGTACTAAACTTTGTCACAGCTTCCTTGATACTGTCTCCTTTATTTTTTCTTCCAGCAATGAAAAACGCTTGAAGCAAAACGGCGTTTTAACGAGAGTGATGGGCTAAAAATGTTTCCCGGCACTATAAATTTCAAAATAAATAAATCAGATGAAAAATTTTAATAAACTTTTGCAGAGAATTTAGTACAATTTTGCAACCACTATGCTATTTGAATTTCATTTAAACTTTTTCCATCGATGGAAAAAATAATTTCCGAAATAAAATGGCATAAAAAAGAAAATGAAGTATTAAAAATGTTTCACAGCAGTACAAAGTTTACAAAATGACCAAAGATTTTAACTAAATTTTATTTAGAATTGTGCATTTCTTTGTCGCAGCTGACCAGTTCAAATCTCCTTTAAATTTGTCCGGAAACAATGAAATAATGACGTCCGAAGCAAAACGGTGTACTAACCAGAATAATGTACTAAAAAAGTTTCATAAAGCTGCAAAGTTCACAAAATGATCAAAAGTTATAATAAACTTTTACTTAGAATTGTGCCAAACTTTGCCACAACTGTTCTGTTCGAATTTCCTTTAAATTTTTTCCAACAGTGTAAAAATGGCATCTGAAGCAAAACGGAATACTAAAAAGAACTTTCACAACGCTTCAAAGTTCACAAATTGATCAAGAGTTTTAACAATCCTTTTCTTAGAAAATGATATAACTGTTCACTGAGAACACTAATTAAAAACATTTTGCTTAAAATATTAGTACAACTGGGTTAACTTTAGAGATTCTTTATCGTGCAGCAGAGAAATCCATTACTAGTTCAAACGACTTTCCCTCCAACAACCTTTCCTCATTTAAACCCGGCAAATGACATGACGTCGCTTACTTTCTAAATAGAGTTATTATATGGGCGCTTAGCATTCTTCAAAGCGCCACTAATTACTTTGTAGTTATTTACAATGGGGAGAAAGGTTGCTTTCTCTAAGTACTGGGAATAAATATGAGGTATTATTAGAATAAAGATACTCAAAAACTCAGTTCTTTCATGAATTATTCATGGTGCGTTATTTACAAATAAAAATAAATAAAACGTTTTAGTAAATATTTATTCCAAGTCTTTTAGGGATATCTGTAAAAATAAAAAAAGTGTAAACAAGCTTTTAGTAAAAAACAATATGAAAAACAAAACAAGATATGAAACCCATTAGGAGCTTATAGAAAAACAGCCTGTGTCGCTATATATTGTATAATTGTTTACATTGAAGTTCATGCTTTAAGAAAATTTAATCTCACCATTACACATTTTTATTACTTTCTCATATACATGGTATAGAGAAAGTATAGAAGTCGCCAAAAATTTGAATTCGAGATTTTAACGAATCTGCACATTTTAGACCTCCATGAGTTCGAAAAAGCATATTTTTGAAAACTGTCCACTTGTCTGTGTGTCTGTGACAAGAAGACTGAAATTTGGTATGCGATCTTTACACCCAATTTGCAGTTTGCTATCAAATTTTGAGTAAAATCTGTTCTGGGGAAGACGCTGTTCGAGTTAACCCGATAATTATATAACGTGTTGACTTATACTACTAAGCTAGAGAGATAAAATTCAGTACACAGATTTAACATCCATAGTGTAGACACCTGTCGAATCCTCAGCCAAATCCAACTACGGATTGACTGTCTGTGCTTAGAGAAACAAGCAAACGCGATAACTGAAAGTCACAATGACTTAATATATCAAATTTGATATGAGATTTTTGTGACTACAAGTGCAGTTTTGTGACAACTTTTTGTTTCAATCGATTAAGAAGAACGTCTCTGATAAACAATTTCGATTTATGGATATTATCAACGCATGCCAGAGATAAATAGCCAAATAACTCTCCAAAGATGATACAAAAGATTCAGTAAAAATGCTAAACTCTCACCAAAAGTTAATCTATATCTATATCTATACTTATAATAAAGCTCAATGTGTGTGTGTGTGTTGGCGCTCTACAGACCAGACCATTCAACCTACAGCTACCAAATTTGGCACGTGTATACCTTGGAGGCCGGGAATGTGCACCTGGGGGTTATTTTTTCGAATTTTTAACTAGAATTTTATTTATTTAAAAATTAAGCGAAATTTTGACGTGTTTCTGCTATAACTGTCGAAAATACTACCGCACAAAAACGATTTTTACATGAAGTTAAAGATCAAAAATTTATCTTTTAAAAGATACTACTGTTTTAATCTCAAAATTAAATTTCTATTTTTAATGAATTTTTAAATAAATATTTTAACTATGTTTTTCAATAATTTTTTTCGTCAAAAATAAAAATGAGGATTAAGCACGTTTCGCATTCATGAGAAAAAAATAGCTTTTTTCAAAGTGTTGCCATCACATTGATTAAAGCTCTAACTGAAAATAAATTAAATCTTTTTGGAAATGAAATCTGCAAAAATATAATTTTCGGCAAGTGTCTGTAGGAAATGAAACAAATATGAAATATTATTTTTTCTAAAAAATAAATTCAAGAAAAATTATTTTATGATCTTTTACACTCTCTATACAGGGTGTTTATTCAGTCCCGGATCCATTTTGGTATTTAATGACTCATAAAATAATGAAGATGTAAACAAACTTATGGCATTTATTGATGGAATAACTCATATATTTTCCTTTTCAGGTTTGAATATTTTTACTTTTGTAAATATCGTCTGCGCGTGTTTTTAATTTCAGATAATTTCATTTTCCAGTCTAAATATCTGTACTTTTCTAAATATCGTCTGCTTATTAATTGCATTTTTCTCTCTTTTGCTTTTGGCAATTATTGAAATGTTATGTTTTCTTTTGATGTGTTTGTTCTATGTAGTACTTTTGTATATGATGTTTTATTCGATCGGATATTAAGGAGAATGCATACACCAAAAGAGAAAGCACAGATTTTATGTTGATAATAGAATTAATTTCCAATCAACTAAATCACTGACTTTTAAGAGTTAATTTCAAATCACTTAAACTGACTGATTTATGAAGATTTGAGTATCACTATTCAATAAAAAAAGGATAATTTTAGATTTTTCATCGATCGTTTCAAAGAAAATACGCTAATAAGCGCGCAGGTTTCTCAAGATTAATTGGCCTAAGATTATGAAAATGGTGAGTTTTTCTAAATTTTTAACATTTAAAACTTCATAAATAAGTCTTAGTTGATCATGGAAAATAGAAACATTCATTCATTTATTTAAAATTTGGTGTGTCCAGAATATTTATCAGAATATGATACCTTACTGCATTAAATTTAGACTTCATAATTTTTGAAATATATTTATAAGCAGGAACAAAATATTATTATTGATTTCATTTCAATC
Organism: Argiope aurantia; assembly: GCA_026543865.1. NCBI lineage: Eukaryota > Metazoa > Arthropoda > Arachnida > Araneae > Araneidae > Argiope > Argiope aurantia. The sequence goes on from JAPMOR010086020.1 coordinate 7,658, forward strand.
CTTTTGAAAGCGAAACTAAAAACTGAATTTTATACTGAATCTCAGAAATTTTTGTTCAATTATTGTTTGAGATATTACATAAACTATGAAAAATATTTTGTAGTTAACATAAGACTTAAATACCGAGCGATTCTGTTTGCAATACTCATATTCAATAATAATAATAATTAATTAATAAAAATAAAGATGATAAATAAAATAAAACGCTTGGTTTTATTAAAAAATATCTTAATATTAATTGCAATTTCGTCATTTACATTTTTAATTAAAGTTTAAGTTTTATCGGAAATGGCAACAAATTAGCAAAATATATATAGTAAATTGAACGAAACGATCTAAACAATATAAGTTTGGTATGACTATAAAAATTTGAAGATTAAAAATGTTTTGTTTGAGAATCCTTTAAGAGACCAGTTACTTAAAATATTTAATTGAAAATTGTAGCGAGCGGTAATACTGGCGAACCGGCTGGTCGCCAAAGGCGGCTAGTATTCTATAACTATTGTATTCTTATTTCATGTAAGGCTTTCTTTGGCATGATAAGTTTGATTAGAGAGTACACGAGAAAGTTTTCGGATGACCACTCTTATTGTTTTTTTAATAAATTTCAATAGATATTTTATTTTTAATTTGACGAATAAGCTGAATTCTAAGTGAAAACCGATATTTGATCTAGATATTTAAAATGATATTAGTAAAAAGGACTACTAAATCACCAAGGTTCTTTTGGAAGTTTTCATGCATTTTTCTTCAAAATAAAAATAAAAGACAAAACAGCGTATTTACAAATGAATAATGAAATATATGCAATAAAATGCTGACAGGAATGTTTCTTTCTTTCATTAAGGCAACGCTATCAATAGTTTTTTCTTTAATTATGATTATCTTCTATGATCATAGTACGAGTTTTTCTTTCTTTCATTCTCAACTGGTAAACTTTAAAAACAATTAATATGCCACGTTTTTAACGCGGACTAAGAAATACAAAATAATTTCCTTCAAATATTAAAAATAAAAACTGTTGTACATTATAAAACTTTTTTTTATTTAAACAATTATTTTCTATATTTAATCCTACTTGTGTGAAATCATAATCGATTTTCAACTAACATCTCGATGAGCTAATGGCATGGCTAGGGTCATCTGTTGGTAATAAAAGTTTCTAAAACTTGTAAAAATTTCAAAATTTGTACCAAACAATGAGACAAGAAAGCAAGTAAATATTGCATCGCCATCCATTTTTTAACTATATTTAAAGTTTGAAGTCTCTAGCTCAGCGGAAAGTTAGTTTAAAATCGATTGCAAAATTTGCACCGAATAGACAAACAGACAGAGCAGAAAATGATTAATAAAAACATACTGTTATTGTTTTATTTAAACCTTGCTGACAACAATTACGATATTCATTGCAATTTAATTTTCTTACAGTAGAGTTTCCAGGGCCTCCTGTTGTAATGATTATAATATGTATTGAATGATAATCATAGGATGACTACGCCGACTCGTCCTGAGGCACATAGATAAGTCTGAATGACCGGTCAGCCGCGACAACATTGGGGGGGGGGGCTGTGGTTGAGTCCTAAAGGTTTAAAGGTGAAAGCCAGTTAATTCCCGTTGAATTTTGTTATGATTATTCAGACCGAAACCCAGATTTACAGCACAAACAACTGTGCGATGCTTCTTTTTTCTTTTTTTCTTCTTCACGCTCAAGATTGTCCTTTTCTCTCTTCATTTATTTACCTTTGCATTTCACTTTTCTCTCAACGGAATATATGAAGTCAAAGTATTGCAATAATCAAAAATTCGAATCCAAGATTTTGACGAATCTCCACATTTTCGAGTTCTCTAAATCTGAAAAACATATATTTGGAATTATGTCTATCAGTTTGCGAAACACCATATGTTTGAAATACTTTGAGTTAGACAAATTAAATTTGGTAAGTGGCCGCAACAACAAATTTGAATTTTTTATCAAAATTGAACGAAACCCACTTACAGAATTATGACTGTCTTTCTATCTGAGTAAAGTTGTTCACAATAACTACAAAATGTAAAAAGCTAGATAGATAAAATTTGATGCATAAATTTAGCATCTAAGATGAGGATATATGTCAAATTTTGAATCAAATCTGTTGAAGGGCTATCCGTCTGTCTGTACATTCTTATGAGTGCAAAGGCTACAACTCTGAAAGACGGTGACTTAATTAGTGAAATTAAATAAAATTTATTATGTTGTCTTGTTATTGCTATCATAGTTCGATCCCAAATTTCGGTTTCAGTTGGCCGAAAGAAAAAGTAACAAAGCACATATTTGATTTCCTTTACCTCACTACGAAGCACAAAGTACTCACGTGAGGGATTTTTAAATAAAAATCTATGTATTCGTGGGTATCGTGGCCTTGTCCTTGTCCATAATTTATTCTAAGGGGAGGAAATGTAATACTTCATCAGAGAGTATGCAAGAAATTGCGGAGAGTTTGCTCCCACGGGTTCTTGTTCATTATTATGTTATAGTTTCATTTTATCATTACCTCGAAAATGGCTTATCTAGTTTCCTTTTGTTAGAAATTACTCATTAAAAAAATAAAATCATTAATTAAAAATAACTCCCATTCATATAATTTTATTCGGAAATTGTGTGTTATTTAGATGTCAAATTAATTTTCAAATTATATCTTTTCTTTTTTAAAGAAAATCGGCTGGTCTTTCTGAGTATCCTATTTACCAGAAGAAGAAAAGAAAAAGCTTTTTTTAGTGCACTTTACAGTGTGCTATATAAACTAAATTTTGTAAACATATTTTACCGATATTTAAAAAATAAATTCTTATTCATTGCAATTCCTAAACTATAAAAACAAAGTAAGAGCAATATTGTTACTTCGTCCAAACAAGAAAATTAAATTCTACATTTGTAGAGGAAATTTATAATTTTTCTTCATCTTTAGATATTTAACTTTAAACGAAACGGCTGAAAATGTTACTCTCTTCCGATGCTTGTTAAAATTGTTAGAAGGTTAAATAGTTTAAAATAGCAAAGCAGATAACGCAGCATTTCTGCAGCGGTTAAAAATAGCTTTACTAATGAACTTTGCCATCTAAATTTAAACTGTTGACATCCAAAATGGTTACTCACTACGAAGAAGTGACTTCTTTTAAAGTTGCATCAGTTATTCCTTTAATTTGCTCCATGAAAGGTAAGTGTATATTAATTGAAAGAAATATTGTTGTTAAACAAAAATAATAATGATGATAATTGAATAAAAATAAATATAAGTGAATGAATCACTAACCTCCTTTGGCTACCAACGGTTTTGAATGAAATCTTATTAGTGTATAAATAACATCCATTAAATTTCTTATGCATTGATGTTCATGATTTTGACAACAATGTATTTTTCGGAATGAATTTCTGATAACCATTAAAACTGTGTTACCTTAATAGCTTCACATTTGTTCTATTTATTGTGTACATGAACCTTTATATGGAATCAAATCCCAAGATATAACAAAGCCATTAGAAATGTAACTGTCCGAGTAATCTATCTTCTACACGTCGTCTTTCGCGATATTCTGATTTTACTTACTTATTCTTTAAATAAATTGAATACTCAATGAGCAGAAACTTTCTCTAAAGGAGTGTTTACACTCCGCCAGTTATGAGAATCCAGTAAGTCATGCGCGCGCAGATGGAAGATTGCGCATGCGCTGAGACAGTGGACAATAGCAAGTTCTTGTCTCGATGGGACAAGTATTTGCTACTGTACAGTTTCTGCGCATGCGTGTTTAACTGGATAGTTTGTAACTGAGTGAGTGTAAACCCACCTTAAATCTGTAAAAAAGAAGAGAGTCACGCGGGTAAATATTTGATGCAACAATGTTCATTACAACAATAAGTATTGTTAAAAATTATACATTTTTTTAATTATTTATCGCAGTTAAAGAAATAATGCGCAACTACTAAATTAGAATCATCAAAAAGATTTTTTTTAAATTTTAAAAAGGTGTAAAATTTATTTTTTAACAATAATATTTTTGAATGTTATTGCCAAAGAATACTAATATATTTTTACATTTAAATCAATTAAAATTTCAAAAAATCATTCCTTAGGGTACATTCTAACTCTCTATGATATATCTGTACCAAATTTAGAATATCTAGACCAAATATTTATGCATTCTTGCTCTACAGGACAAATTATTAGACTTATATCCACGCAATTGGTTCAAATATATTTTGGAAGATGGATATTTGAGTCTTTGAACGATTTTCAACATTTTTATCTATTAAATTCTATACTAAATGTCTACAATTTTTTCTAATATAACTTATAAAAATATATTAGCACAAAAATTATTTTTACATAATTTGAGAATTCAAAAAATTATCTTTTCAATGATCTCATATAGCTGCTTTTAATCTTTCAGTATAAATATTCTTTAAAATTGTTTTAAGAATATTTTATAATATTTTCATTATTGTGATGAAACTCATCGAATATTTTATCATGGATCTGAATTCCATTATTGATTAAGATAATATGACGACACGACTTATTTTTCCTTGTAGGTTTCTATATAAAATATGTTTTTAATAAAAATTTTGAAATTTTGCTGTCTGTACAAATAAGATCATTTATAAGAAAGCACAGATGAAAACTTTTTTTAAATGCGATTGTTTTAAAACACCATTTTCTCCTATAATATATTTGAATGTGTGAAAATATCTTCTCGTTTTTATAGCTTGAAAATTAGTTTTTTTTTTTTTTTATTGCAGTCACTGAATTTTTTGTTGAATGAAAAAAAAATTATTTGAAAATCCTCTGACATAACAAGTAAATCTTAGAATATATGATGTAAAACTTCGATGCTGAATAATTCTAACTTTTTTTTATTCTCATATTCTTATGGACATTTTTTAAGGTTTAGTCAGTGAAAAAAATATTGGAGATTAGTTGAAATTTATTCTCTTCCAGTTTAAAATTTCTAACAAATTTCTGTCAATTTCTTAACAGCAAAATGAATGCAACAGTGCTTGGCTTGTGACATAGCTCAAGATACACAGATTTTAAAGTTAAAAACATTTTGTTAAAATAGTCATTAAAGTTAAGTTATTGATAAAAGATTTTATAAAATTTTTAGTTTCTAATAATTTTAGTAACCAGCTAGTTACCAAAGGCAGCTAGTTTTTATGATAAAAGAACTTAAAATACAGCTACTACGTTTCCATATAAATAAAACTGAAAAAGAAACAAACCTGAAAATAAAATTTATTTTCAAAAAAAAAACCACCGCAATTACGATCGAGCAGCAAATTTATTCAATCAGCACAATAAAACATCCATCATTAATTCTTTACCCTTCGTCAAAATAAACATCTCGTTACAGGCAAACGAAAGAACAAGAAGGCGCATTTGGCGGTCAATAGCAACCTCATTTCACGCCAAATGGCTGGATACCTCTCAAGATGGGTGCTCGGCTCCGATGACAGCTCTGACATTAAGTTTGATACATGAGTGTTGCTCGAAAAAAGCGTTTTGGCGAGAGCCATAAAATATTTGGACCGGACATTTTTAGGGCTGTTGTAGGTAAAAGATGTGGATTTCCTTTATCGATTTATTACCAGACCTATTGTGTATTTCATTCAATTATGTTTTCTTTACGGTGATATAGTGGTACTCAAAATCTCACGTCGCATTCTTCGCCAAATAATAGCTTTCATTTTGTTAAGTGATAAAGAATTCGGAATAACTCTTTGCTGATGGATGCTGCTATTTGTTTCCCCCCGTTATATTGTATTTTTGTGTGTGTGTTTGTATTTTTTATACGTCTGTAACCAGAAAAAAAAAAATTTCTCCCCACTTTTCATCAAAACATTATTCAATTAAGTTGATGAATATTCACTTGAGAATTTATAATGGGAAACAGGGTTTAGTTTTACTAGATTAAACTGTTTTTAAAGTTTTAGAAACAGTTCGAGGATGTGATTTAGAAATCCCAGACAATTAAGGAATTGATCCACGAGAGTAGTAAAAAGTCGATTATTAGATGAAATTTATAACTTACAATAATAAGAATGGAACATATAAATATTTATTTAATCGAACCTCTATACATAGAACTGGAAGATCCTTGGAAAAAAATTAGATAAATAGAAATTTCGCTATGTCTGTGTATTTAGAAATATATACTTCCAAATTTTTCATAGTTATTTTACTATAAGCAATTATTTATATTTTATATCTTTAAAAAGACTTAAAAGAGTCAAATCATCAAATAAAATTTTAAAAATTCATAGGGATCATCAATTAAATCATAAAAAATTGGCATCTTTAAAAGTATAATTTTTTTTAATTTGATGTAAAATTAATTTTGTACTTTGATATTTTGGAAAGTTATCGATTACAAACACCAAAATTTCGCCTGATTTTTAATTAATATTTTAATTAAAACATTTTTGAAAAAAAATCGCTCCGAGAACCATATTTTCACTCTCTGATAAATGCATTAGTATCAAATTAACGGATTAGCCTTTCAAACGGATTAGCCTGTAGAGATCAATACGTATAGATAGATACTCACACATTCATTTTTATTATTAGTAAAAACCTATAAGTAACTATTTTTTATTGAAAATACAAAATTTCCGAAAAATGTCCGGTATGGGGGGGAGGGGAATTCCACTGTAACGCATTAATATTGATATAAAATGAAAAGAAAATCAATATCATTTTATTTTCTCACTTTAATCTCATCAGAAATATTAATCGAATTAAATTAAATTTATTATCTATGGGCAGCAACTCAAAATTAGATAGCCTTTCTAAATGCCACTGTGGATATTAAATAACTTATTATTATCTTTTTTTATTATTTTAAGCTTAGAAAACTATGGACTCAAATCGTTCTTTAGCTATATCTGTGACTGAACAAGATCACTGTAAAATTTTCTCAACTAGATGGATGAAATTTTGTATGTAATCTTTACATCAAATTTTCAGATTGTTATCAAATTTTGATCGAAATACATTCACAGAATGTCTGTTTTATTTGGTTATCTGAATGTGAGTGATATCAACTGTTGATCTGTACTAGCATGGAAACACGATAGTTCAAAACTTTAGAAATATTTTAAATGAAATTTTATACACAGTTTCATCAGCATCTTAAGTAGAGATAGTTATTAAATGCCCTTGTATGCAAACGCGATATCACAAAAATGCAACGGCTTACTTAAATGAAGTTTTCTATGTAATTTTGTTGCTAAAATTATAGCTATGCGTTAAATTAGGCTTTCAATCGGTCGAAAATAAGGCATTCAAATATATATTCGGTTTCTTTTAATTTTATGAAGCATAAAACTCTCATGTGCAAAACACAGAAAATAAAATTATGAGCTTCCATGACATTTATGGGCTTGCCCAAGGTCCATATTTTTATGAGGTTGGAAGGCGAACGGGGGAGGGGGTTAAATTTTTTTTACAGAGAGTATGTCAGAAAGTTCAACTGGTTAAAATATTATGAATATATTTTAAAACGTTTTTTTTCTTCATTATTTTAGGTACTGTGTCTATCCGCGCATTGCAGTGATATTAATTGTAATTTTAGATATGCTATGACAATTATTCCACTGTTGAAAGATTTTTCAGATGGGGTTTATCACCGTACGAGTCATTTCTTTACTACTATAGCAGAAAATCTTGCTTATTTCCTCAAAATTTGAAACCCTTCTTAGTTGACTTCGATCAAATTTAATTTTCCAACTATGTTATGGGTGGATCTTCGATCAATATAAGTTGTGAAGGGAACAAAAACTTAAACCGGCTACTGAATGACCGGAAGCACATGGAAAAATCTGAATGACCGGGCTGCCGCAACAGCAACATTGGCAGGAACTGTGGTTGAATCCTTAGGGCCCTCACCGGTCTTGGTACAACCCTTCCCATGGGGAAGCACGTCCCTATATCCAGGGCGTTCCGACCTCCACCTTTTTCTATGCCCCCAGGATGGCGAGAACCAACCACAATAACGAAAGCCTCAATCGCAAGGTACCCCCCCCCCCTCAGGGGGATAAGAAAGAAAATAAATATCTTCAGTAGTTTTTTACAAAATATTTCTAATTTGCATGCTGAATAGAAAAATGATAAAATCGTCTATGAAATTTTACTTTGCAATTCACTTTTCTTTAAATTTGCAGATATGCTCGAAGCAATAGTAAGTTTCCAAAATCACAATTCTATAATCAATCATCGTTGTTATAATTAATAGTAGATTTTAAAATAATGATGTAAAAATTTGCAAATTAATCCCAAAACTTCGTAATGATAAAATGTTTCAAAATAAATGTTCGATTTTTTTTTTATTCTTTCATCCCATTTATTTACTTATATTTTGGGTTTTGTCTAATTCTTCATCATTTGTTGGATTAAGGTTTAAGAAAAGAATTCTGATTTTTAAACTGGTTTTCTGTGCACTATTTTTATATTAGCTGTCTATGTAGAGTTTTTAGATTTTTCTTAATTTAAATCCGGCATTTTACATATAGGATTTAAATTAAGAAATCTCTGCTGAGTTTTAATCGATCTTCTGTGTATTGTTTCTACATTAGCCATCTATGCGTCTTTTTTAGATTTTTCTTTACTTAAATTCAATGTTTAACAAATTGGATTTAAGTTAAGAAAAATGTTCTGATTTTAACTCGATCTTCTGGGTACTGTTTTTAGATTAGTCGTCTGTGTACCGTTTTTAGATTTCTCTTAACTTAGATTCATCATTTAACATATTGGATCGAAGTTAAAGAAAACTGTTCTTTTAACTCGATCTTCTGTGTATTGTTTTTAGATTAGCGATCTGTGTACAGTTTTTATACTTTTCTTGGCTAAATCAAGTTAAGAAAAATCTGTTGATTTTAACTCGATCTTCTGGGTACTGTTTTTAGATTAGCCAGTGTACCGTTTTTAGATTTTTCTTAACTAAATCAAGTTAAGAAAAATCTGATTTTAACTCCATCTTTGGTGTATTGTTTTTAGACTAGCCGTTTCCTCGCACCACTGGAGGAGAACAAAAACATCTGGAGAAATTCTTAATTTACAACCACAACAATAGAGCTGCACAAGTTGCAATAAACTCTCAATGTATCATAAAACATCTTTTAAAGCAACCGCAACAACTTTCGCGATGCTCTAATTGCAATTCCACTAAAGACTTAATGTACCAGGAACGGAAGCCACACACCCTGCTACGCTTAATTCACTTGAAGTTAGAAATCAGCAGATGCCATAACTTGGTGAAATTACGCGTGATTTACGGCAACTCGGCCCTGTATCCTCGCACACAGGAAACTACAAATCAGTCAACTTGGCGTTACATTCTGTGTTCTGTTGGCGCGTTTTTAACATCCTTGAGACACGCCAATGAGTCTTGCGCGTTCATTTAGGTAATGTATGGAGTGATAGCACTTCTTTTCATCGCGATTTAAGGTCAATTCAATTAAAGAGTCAGGAAGACATGAAACACTGTCAGACATTGTGATGAAATGAGACAGAAAGTAAACGAATGTGGAACTACCAATTTGTTTTCAGTTACCTTCTAGCGTTTCTAAAAATCCACAAAATGACTATTTGTAACACGCTAAGTTTAAACTCGATATGCTCCTTTTATTTTTTTCACTATATTGAGCAAGGGTGGGCAGACTTTTTCAGGGTTCGAATTTTTTCAAGGTGTTGCTGCCCACCTAGTGGCGTAGGTTTGGTGAGCTGAAAAAAAAAAGTCTACAATATTTATTACAACTTAATAATAAATACGGATTATATACTTACCTACATAACTACAAACATAATAATGTTAGCCACAAATATAATAATATCAAAAGACGCATTCTATATCAAACAATTCAAAATACATTAAAAATAAATCATCTTCATCTAAAGTTAGTTTTTGTAGTTATAGTTAGTAGAAGACTTAGATTGCATACTGTCCGTCAATCTTGAATACCTCGGTATACAATTACTAACTGCTAATCCTACGCTGGATTTTAAATGGTTGTATGTGAAGAGGGAACGATATGTCGTCTTAATCATATTCGTCGTTGAAGAAGCAGATTCACTTCTTCCATTAAATTCCAAAAGTCATTCGTAGGTTCTGAAATAGGTGATTTTAAAAGTACGTCATTTTGAAGGAGAAAAGAAAATATATAGATAACAAGAGATAAAGAAAATATATAATTTATATTTTCAGTTATTTCTTCCATATCAACATTGCCTAATGGGTAACACGTGAATGTAACATTTGTTTCTTATAACATACGTGCCTTAGGTCTTAGCAAAGTTGATCACCCCAAAATGTCTTGGTGGTCCACCAGTCGATCGCGATCGACTTAATGCCCACCCCTGATATAGAGTAACAAATATATAAGATAGTATCATAATCGTCAAAAAAAATTGACCTCAAAGATTTGATTAATCTTATGTTTTAGATCACTCTGAATTCGAAAAAAGTATTTTTGGAATTATATTTGTCTGTTTGTCTATGAATCCGATAGTTCAAAAAGGCTTTGAACTAGACAGATGAAATTTGGTATAGGATTTTTACATCATATTTGTAAATTTTTCTCAAATATTGAACGAAATAAATAAATAAATAAAACAGGTTTCAGTCTTTCTGTCCAAGTACAAGTTACAACAATATCTATAGTGAGATGAATAAAATATAATATACAATTTTATCATTTGAAAACTTAGAAATGTATCTATCTTCTAAATCTATTTTGCAAGTACCTAAGAAATGGATATATCTTCTAATACTATTTGTTTTCTTCTGGTAAACTACATAAACACTAAACAAAATCTTTCATCTTTAGCTTTCAACAATGGAAGAAAATCACGCGATTTAGTATTTGTTGGAACAAAAAGAGCAATTTGAATGTCAGGACAAGAATGTAATCTAACGTTGGAAATGCGGTTAAAGAATTTTTTATTAAATTGCTATATTCAGAAAAAATTAGCACTATTACTAAATTGGCATCATTAAGACGATATCTTTTTTAAATTTTGAAATTAAGGTGTACGTACACACTAGAAGATTTTTTAAAAATTCTAACTTTAAAAATCCAGTTTTTTCACAGTAGGTCATTAATATATGTTTAAACTCATTTCAGTGGGAAAAAACTATATTACACTAATTATTAATTAATTAAATAATATTTAATGAGCTAATTAGCATATCTTTTGAACATAATATCTTAGATTCTAATTTGTACAGATACGCAATTTTAGTTGGAAATTATGCCTAATATTAGTCTTTATGTTGTCTGCCTCAATCAAGTTATAAAAATATGTAGTTTTTTAACAATTTTAATTTTTAAATAGCTACTAAAAATTTATTTCTACAATTATAACTTTCATTGAAGCACAAAACTTGCACTGTTTCATACGGATTATGTTGATATATAAATAATTGAATATGGTAAATTTCTTGTTGAGTTATGATTGTTTGAATGAAGCAACATAGTGGAAAAATATCATTCTTCATAAAATGAGTTTATAAAACAACGAAACTAGAGTTTTTAGTGAAATTACCTCAAGAAAAATAATTCTAACTCGATAAATATTCCGAATATTGACAACATCTTGGTATCGTTTGAAAGAAAGGATCAGAGCACATTTTGAAGCAATAAAAAATATTCGATATTTTGAACGATTTTCGAAGTTTCAAGTGTGTACGTACACCATAAGCGAAATTTATTTATGTGTAATAATATTTTCAGAAGCTATCTCAGAAAATCAATAAAATTCAATTTAATTTTTAATTAATATAGCTTCTAATTAATTTTTTTAAATCACTCTGTTGTGTACTTTCTTACCTTTGAAGGTATATATGTACCAAATTTGGAAACTGTGGGTCAAATGATCTGGCCTGTAGGGTACTTAAACACATATGCATTCATCTTTATTAATGGTAGAGATTAACAGATCTGTCAATGTCGTTTGTAAAGAGATCTTTCCTGAAGAAGAACTCAACAAAGAAAGCAATAGCTGTTATTATGTCTTCAAATCTAATGCTAAATCGATCTTGATATTTACTTGACAACAATTTTAGGCAAGTATACTTTCTGTATAAATTGTGCAACATACAGATTGCAACGCAGAAGAAATTGCGATGCCATTACATTTAATAAAAGCGAACAATTAGTTTTTTAGATGTTGTAAATAAAAATAAAAGAATATCATACGATATGAAAATTTAATTACTTATGAATAAATACAACCCCAAATATTCACTAATTTCTATAATTATTTTTAACCAGTTTCACTGAGACTTTATGAATTGAAGCGTCACATTACTGAATAATTTGAAATGAAAGTAGAAGCTTAGCTTTGCTAATAATTAGAATTACTCCAAAAACTTGTAGAAAAAGCAGTGTGAATTTAGCAGTGAATTGCTCAAATCGTCAGGATTGGCTGCTGGAAATGTTCTAGGTATAGAAACACTAATATGGTTCAGTTTTCCCCAGAAAGTTTTCCAAAAAAATAGATCTCTATTTCCATATGTTAAAAGAAACATCATATTTGTACCTTAGGCGTGTTTCAATGTCATTTTCGTCAAAAGCAGCTGCTGCATACCATTTATCAAATATCCTCACTGATTTCCCTGGTCACTCTAGACCAAATAGGCTTGTTTATAACAATAACTCCGTAAGCCAATTCTTTTGAAATTGTAACCTATCAACTAATGAATAATAGATAAAAAGCATGTAAAACAAGCAAACTTTGTAGTAGATTACCATACAAATCTAGTTTTGCTATTCTATGCAATAAGAAATAGGATAGTAAAATATCCTTCTGTGCTAATAATCTCCCGCTTTAAAATAAATTACTTCTATTTTTACAGGGTATCCATTAAAGTCCTTTTACCCCATATTAACATGAGAACGGCGATAACAATTGCCATAAATTTAGTGTCGAGATATATAAAGAGATCTTGTGTTTCACGCTGAGATTGATCACCTGACCGCAAACAATGGAGTTAGTATTCCTATCTTGAAAACGGTACAAGATGCAAGCAAATAGTTACAAATTTGTAGAGCGTGTTCAATTTAGTGTAAAACGGACCTTGAAGTAATAATTCTGAGAATAAAACAAGTAAAACAACAAATTTTTTGATAGCCTTTTCTAAACCTATAACACAATAACAGAAAGAAAAAAAAAGGCTATTTTTTTTATCAATAAACGTCGACCGGATGTCATAGTCTTAAGCACAGTCCAAAAGTTTGTTGTTTCTTATGGCACTTGCCATGGACAAGCCCGCTGTTACAAAGACAGCGATTTAAGCCGGTAGGGCAGCGTCTCTTGTTTTTATAGTAGCGCCAACTAGGGCCAAGAATACGACTTAGCTACTCACACATCACTCATTTGATTGTACAACTCCTTTTTTACAGGAGGGCACATTCACACATCTCACAGATAAAACAACGGAAGAACAACCATGCCTAAGCCGGGAGTCGAACCCAGGACGCCCAGATCACGGGGAAAACGCGCTATCAGTATGCCAGGAAAGTATTTGCTAAGAGTTAACTGTTGTTTTATTCTAACGCTTTTCTTCAGTACTCGCTGTCAAACAAATGCGCAGTTTACACATCATTTTTTCGAACTAAATTCAAAACGCTCTATGTCTTTTTTCTTGCACTTCATACCGTTTCCGAGATAGGAATGTCAAAATCGTTTTTTGCCGCCAAGTGTAATTGTAATCGATCTCACCGTGTAGTGCATGGTCATTTTACTATACCTGGGTATCAAGTTTATGGCCATAGTTATCGCCATTCTCAAGCTAATATAAGATCGAAGGACTTTGGTGGTCACCCATCTTTAAAAGAGATGAGAAAAATCAAGGAACCGATTTGTTCAATTTCGCTATAATTTTTTTCATATAAAGTCGCATATCATCATTTCTAAGCATATATCATCAATTTATAAGTGTCCATATCTCTCCCATTTTTGAAAGGTATCATAAAATAAAAAATAAATAAATAAAAGAGCCTGCAACCACAACAACTGAACTGATAATACTAATTAATTTTCTGTTTTGCCTGCATAGCTAATTAATCGGATTATACTAAGTTCATTATGTAAGAGTATTTTAAAATATGCTTTTATTTGTTGAGGAAAAATGAAGTTTATCAAAATTGATTGATATTGTTAAATTACTGTCATTGATATGGTGAGCGATGAAAAATTCGCGGAATTTGGTAAATATAATCTTAAAAACATTAGCAATTGTGAATGCTGATCTACCTAATCTACGATAATTTGATCTCAAAGATGAAAAATTTAATTAAAAATATGAAATGACATTATTTTATAAAAATGAGATAATAAACTCAATTTTTAAGATTTTTATCATCAATGAACAAAATTTGTATATTCAAATACCATTTTAAATATTAGTTATTTAAATTTTTGAATGTTTTTTTAACATCCATCTAAGAAAGTGTTTTGTCTAGCCTTAACAACGCAATATTTTATTTTTTAATAGTTTCTTTTTTATCCATATAAATGAGAATTGTAGGTAAAGAAACATTTTTTAGGAAAAGTTCCTTACATTTCCTCATTTAACATTTCCGCATTAAAATGTTTTCTTTTTTTAAGTGAAAAAAATTAAGTAGATAATTTTATTAACTAATTACTGAATTTTACAAAACTTTCTGAAAATTTGTAGCATTGCAATTTTAATCAATGCATATATTTTGCTTTTGTTTAATTATACAACTTCATTATCCTTTAAAATTTTAATACAAATTGTCTTCCAAACTCTTTCTAATAATTTTAATTTAATTAATCTCTTAATTTAATTTAAATCTTAATTAATTTCCTAATTTTTATCTTAATTTAATCTATATTAACTTCATTATAAAATGTTCTCTTATTTTTCTCTTATTTTTTTTTATCTAATTCCCACTTTTTTATTTAATTAATTCGACATACGCTCTGTAAAATTGTTGAATATAGGAGGTTTTCAAGCTCCGAGAGAAGGAATAAAAATCCTTAATGCTTACAGTATTCTTTTAAAAGTATCTACGATTCCTTTTCCCAAGTCGATACGTGGCAAAGAAATCAATATCGAAATCTCATATTAAAATCACTGAAGGGAAAAATTTCGGTCTTTTATGCTCTTCTGCTCTTGTGTCACAATGTAGACTGGCATATCTCATTGCTTCTTCCTTGTTCATACTATGCCTCCCGTGATAAAATAAAATCAAAGTTAAAAATTCAAAAGTTTCTCCCTTTATTCGGCCAAAACTGCTAAAATATGCTTAACGTATATACCTTTAAATAGAATTCGAATTAATTAAAATGTAAACTGCATTTTGGCATTTCCCCCGAGAAATCCAAAAATAATTTGGTACGTACATAAAATTAAAATCATTTTAAAATTTAAAAAATTGTTTTTAATGGTGTCATTATTTAGAAAAAGCTATTTAGAAACGGTTTTTAAAAAAAAAAATATCTATGTAGTTTACGAGCCGAATAAAAAAAAATGAAGAGACGAAATTTCGGAATTTAGAAGATAAACAAACAGGACATTTTTAATAGCTCTAGAATGTTACGGGATAATCTCCATTAGAAAATGTGCATGTACACAATGAACAGAGCGAATGTAAGACAATTAAAATAATACTGCTTTAATGTCTGGCCTTATCAATCTGGTATTAGATATAAATCTAGTCCGGTTTTGATGTACTGTTATTTTCATTCTGTTATAAGACATAAATCTGATCCGGTTTTAATACCTAGTACTATCATTAATATCTCGGGTGAACCAATTAGTTACCAGAGGGGACCAAAATTTACAATAATGTTATATGGGTTAAAAAAAGCAGATGGCATTCAAAATGAAAAGAAATTGCTTTTAATCAAGTATGCATGCTTTTACATGTGAATAGTTGAGAACAAAATTAAAATTTAGATTCTGTAATATTAATAATAGTGAATTATAAGTACAATGAAATAAATAAATAAAAATAAAGTTATTCTATTAATTATTTTAATAAATGTATGTTTTTAAAAACAGTTTTTTTTAAATTAAATTTATTATTTTATCTTTTAAAACTTGCTTTGTTCTCAATTTTCTCAGTGCAAATTATCAGATTTCGAATCTCCAGTTTGTTTTTATTTGATTTAAAAAATGCTTCACAACTCAAACTTAATTCGAATTGGTTGTCCATTCATCTCATATGTATTAATAATTCTTGAATTCCTACAGCATATTAATATTTACAAATTCATTCTCTTACTTAACTTTTCAATCTCAATTCGCATCTAAATTAAATTTCTCATTCAATATTTACACACAAAGCAAAACAGATTTTCCCCACATTATTTATTTATTTATTTATATTTCTAATTTCTAATAACGCAATTCCAAAAACCATTTTATCGCTTTAAAACAAAATCGAAAAATGCTTTTCCCACTTCAAAATAAATTATTTTCACGTGCCAAAGCATAATAGGAAAACTCATTCTCTGTTGTTTTTTTATCACATCCAATAAATGTTTTCATAATTCCAGGCCTCAAAGGAAAGTTTTTATTTTCATATTTCCCCCTCTTTTCGTTTATTAAGAAATTTCTGATATCTTTTAGGAGAACATCTTGGATTATTTTCCGTTGCTTTCAATAAAACATCTGTGATGGGTTTTTTGATGAAGATACTCTGGACTATAAACATTTATAAAATATTCAATGTTTCTCTCCCGTACTTCTTCAGAGCACATTTCTAAATAATGTATCAGCGCTTTTAAATAGATGCTGATTCATTTATTTGAATAGCGAAATGATATTAATGTATTCAGTAGGATTGTTTGATTTTAGCTTTTATAATATCGACCAATGTGAGATTATCATAATATTGCTATAAAACCATCTTTCAGTCAAAGACGCCATTTCTATTTGAAAGAAAACTTGCTATCAATTTTTTTTATACGTTTTTAGATTTTTTAAGATAAAATGAATACTGGTTTAAACTTATAAGAGATATATTCCCTCCACTTTTTAATATACAGTATGTTTTTTATCAACTCAGCGGTTTAGGTCATTAACAAAATAAATACCACGCATGGCAAAATCGCATTCTGTAAACCTAACTATATATATATAGATATAGATATATATATATATATATATATATATAATAGATTCTTAACAGGCTTTTTTTTTGATAAATTTTTTTGAATTTTAGTTCTTTAGTTATTTATTAAGAAGTCGTATTGAATTTTATATTTATATAATTTACACTTTAATACTATTTACTAATTTTAAGCATTATTTCCACAAATTCTAAATTGTGGTCAAATTTCCTCACGAAAAACTTCATAAATTAATCCAATGCATAGTGTTCGTTGAAATCCGATGTAATAAATTATCGATATGTCTTGAAATTGCTGAACAACAGAATAAGTGATATGTTAGTTTAAAAGGATTTTGCAGTTATTTTAATATTTTATAATGTGAAAAAATAAAAATTAATTTATCAGTTGAGCCATCCCCCGGGAGGGGGGGGGCACCTCGGAATGAGGATGAGATGTTTCGGGCATAGTGGTTGGATCTCGCCACTATGGAGGGTACACTAATAGGTGGGGTATCTGACTTCTCCCATCGATGACGGGACGTACTTCCTTCGGGGAGGGTTGTACCGTGGCCGGTGATTGTCCTTGGGACTCAACTACAGTTCTCGTAAATGTTGCTGTTGCGACGGTCCGGTCATTCAGTTCTTATGGTTTAAATCCATGTGCCTTCGTGGCGGGTTGGAGAGTTAGATAGCTGACTTAACAGTTGAACCAAAGTATTCAAAGATCGGATAAAAATATAGCTTATTTTTGAGTTCAGGAACTGATAATAATTTAGCACAAGATTTTGGAACAAATAATTTAATAAACTTCTGAATTAGAAAAATTTTGCTTTATTCTTCTTTTTAGCCAATAAATGGATAAATTAAACATATTTCTTTCAATTTTGAAAAAAATTGACTTTTGACTGATATATTTCGATTTGTGATATATTTTCAATTTAATTCTTTCAAGAATTTTAAAAATACAAATTTTCTATAACATTTTTCAAGAAATTCAACTTGAATGTAGTCTCATGCCTTGAAATGATATGTATAATTTAAATAATCATAAATATTGTAGTAATTAAAAGAGAAAAAATGTAGCAAATACTCATTTAGAGTGTTTTTGCTGTTTAATTAAAAGGCTCAAAATATAATCAAATTTTTGTAAATATGTGATGATTTTGCTTGGAATAAAAATTGGCATACATCATCAAAAATTTTGCGGCAAAAAATTGCAGAGTTTTTTTAATGCTTCTCATAAAATGTTCCTTTTTTTATTTGAATCATTTGTAAATTAAAGTTGCTTTATCTTTTTCTTCATTATCACTGCTTTCACTATCAGTTTATACTACTAAATCAGTTTTTTTTCATTCTTCATTTTATAATTAATTCTCTTGATTTTTCCTTTTGCCATGTTTGAAAATTTTCATCTCCTCCAAATGTATTTGTAATTTGTTGGATTTCATTAGTTTCAGTTTTGATAGAGGTAAATCTCGTAAAATTGTAGATAATTTCTGCCAACATTCTGCAGCATATTGCAGTTGATTGCAATTCCAGCATTCGATGACTCAATTGACAGCATCGGGATAACCCTATTTAACTATGGAAATATGCAATCGTTAATGATTTAATGTGAAAATGATCTAACACAAGTAGAGATATTTTGCATACGATTTATACACGTATATTTTATTATCATTTATTAGAGCCTTTTTTGAATGATAAGTAAATAAAAGGTAGGATTTGAAAAGGTTACAAGAATCAAAAGCGAACTTGCCAGACGAGCAGATGAGAAGAAAATTGAAAATGAGCTATATGAATTTGTATACATCGATAAAGCTTTTATGAAGCTCCAGTTGCAGATTTCACGATCTATCTTTTTTATAAGCTGATTTCAATTCTCAGAATTTTTGCAATTGTATTTCAAAAATTTCTTTAAAATTATATTTATATAGTAATTAAAAAAGAGTGTCAAGAACTGTGTTCACAGGAATAGCCAAAAAAGATACGTAAAATATTTATAAGCATAAACATAAAAAAAGAACTGTAATAGAATTCCATAATTGATCAATTCAGAAATAAATCAGGCAATAATCATCTTCTTTGAATGTTATTAGTTTACTGATCATTCAATAGAAGGAACGAATAAAAAATATAAAATCGATAAGTAAATAAAGCAGGTAATGTACATATTATGTTCATTATATAATCTCACTTGATAATCGATCATCCAACAAAAGAAACATATACAAATAAATAAATGATCAGTTCATTACAAATAATCAATTAATGAATAAGTCAAGTATTGGCCATCATCTCTGCATTTTGCTCGCACGCTAATAATAAAGATGAATTGATGAATTTGTGTGTGCATGTTGGCTCTCTAAATGCCAGACCATTTGCCCTATAGCTACGAAGTTTGGCACATGTATATCTTGGGAAAATGGGGATGCGCACCTCGATGCGAGTTTTTTAAAAATTTGAATTCAAATATTCATTCATTAAAATTGAAAAAAAATATTTGAGGTTTTTTCCAGCGATAACTTTCGAAACTATTGCATCGTAAAAATTAATCTCACGTAGTTTCAAAAATTTAAAAATTTTTCTTTTTAATTACATTAATTTAATAGTCTTATTAATTAATAAACATTTTTTTCTGACAATTTGGTAGAATCATGTTTATGAAATTATATCTTAAGTGATTCAATAACATTAAGCGGCGGGTCAGCTGATCACCAAAGAAGAGAAGTATTTTTATATTTGTTAATGTAATAATGATTACATTTGCTATATATCTAAAAAGTGGAACAAACAAACAATGTTAGTTAATAAATAATGTGACAATGAATATAGTCTTTGGATGTTATATTCGCTATACGATTATATAATATAATAATAATTACTTTCATTTCCGCCGGAGTCCTGACCTAGGGGTAGCTCGTTTTCCCCGTGATCTGGGAGTCTCACGTTCGAGTCCTGTTTCGGGCATGGTTGTTCTTTATCCTATGTTATATGTGTAAGGTGTGTGAAAGGGTCCCTACCCCTTACGTAAAAAGGGGTTGTGCAAGCGAGTGTGTGAGTGTCATCTCCGTAAGAGCTATAAGTCAGACTTCTGCCGTCGTATGCTCAGGGTCTTTACCCTCGGAAGCCAGTGCACTCCACAAACTCGGCTTAAAATCGTTTACTTTTTCAGCGGGCTCGTCTATGACAAGTGACATACATAACAACAACATTCATTATCTATCTAACAAGTGGAATAAACAAACAAATGTTCGATTAATAAATAAATGTACCAATGAACATTGTCTTCGGATGTTATATTCGTTACACAATTATATAATGTAATATAATGATAATTACATTCATTAAATATCTAATAAGTGTAATAAACAAACAAATAGTCGATTAGTAAATAAAGGGACCAATGAATATCGTCGTTGAATGTTATATATTCGTTATATGATTGTATTAGTTAACCAGTCATTCGAGACATAGGAAAAATTAAAGCAATTAAATGGACGAACAATAAATAAATGTGCCAATGAATATCATCTTTGATGTTAATTCATTGTATGACTGTATTAGTTAACCGATCGTTCAAGTTATGGGAAGAATGAAAGAAAATGAATGCTCGATTAATAAATAAATGGACCAATAAATATCGTCTTTGGATTATATATCAGTTTATGATTGTATTAGCTTGCCGATTATTCAAGATATAGGAAAATTAAAGCAATACATGCTCGATTAATAAATAAATGAGTCAATGAATATCACATTTGGATGTTATATTCGTTATGTGATTCTATTAGTTAACCGATCATTCAAGATATGGGAACAATTAAAGTAAATAAATAATTGGACTAATGACCATCGTTTTCAAATGTTATCGCCTATGAGTGTATGGATACATTTATTAATCCTCCAAAGATGTATTTCTCAGTTGTAATATGATGAAAAATATTATAAACTTTGAATCTTTTTATACTTTTAAATTTTTATTTATACATTCTTCTAATACCGTGACAAAAAAAATAACTTGTTCATTTCAGTGGCTTCATGCATTTATTACAAAAAAACCATCCTGACATTAAATTTCTATACCGACTGTAAAAGCATTATTATTATTGCTGAAATTTTTATTCTCTTTCAAGTATCATTTTATTACTCGAAATATTTCAGCATTACCAAAGAATTCCACACCCCAAGCAATAATTAACCTTAGTAATTTCGATTATATCTCAAAACAATCATTTAAGTTTTAAAAATCTGATACTCTAGCTATTTCAAACTTTAAAATATGTTTGCAAAAAACAAACAAAAAAATATGTTTGCTTTTCAACAACAATAATCTGAAACCATATTTAATAATAAAAACTCTAACTATTTGTTCATTTTTAATAAATTCCTCAGCTTTCAAAGAAGAATCAATAACAGTCACGGATTTACTTAGTAAAAGATTGTTGTTTTTACTTTCTTTCAAAGGCATGTCTAGACTATTTTTTATAACTAAACAATAGTCGGAAATCTGAGCTCATTTCTATTTGCTTCTAAAAGCACTCTTAAAATGTTTCAAGTCTTTCTGTTTTTGTTAGGGTTTGCATTCCTTTCACATTCTGCAGTGGATAAAAATAAAGCACATAATACTTGCATGTAGTTAGTATAGATATGGTAAATGAATGATTTTTTTTGACAAAAATATATTATAAAATAGATTAGAGCTTTTTTAACACAGTAAAGCACCATTTATACGTCTTTAAAAGAACTAATGTAAAATCAGGATGCTATTGGGGGGAAAATGCAAACTCGAAACTTTAAAAAGTAATTACTATTATTACAAATTAAATACTGTTAATAGAAATTTATTAAAAAATATCATTAGTATAATACTGCGCAAAATTAAAAATATTAATAAAATTTTGAAATTAAAAATTTATAGAAAAGTGAGGTTTTTTTTGGGAGGGGGCACCTCCTAAGTGAGAATGAGAAGCTTCCGGTACGGTGTTTGGTTCTCGCAACCTTTGAGGCTATGCGAATTGATGGGGGTTGCTACCTCCCATCTATGATAGGGCGTACTTCCTTAGAGAAGGGTTGTACCGTTACCGATGATTGCCCTTACGACTCAACTACAGTTCCCGCCAGTGCTACTGTCTCGGTGGTCTGGTTGTTCAGGTTTTTCCATATGCCTTCGGGGAGGTCGGAGTACTTCTATAATTATTATAAAAGGGAAAAAAACTCATACTTTCACTGCATATTTTAAAACTAATTCCCTATGTTTTTATTTTATATGATTTTCATAAAGGGATATATGTACATAGTTAAAAAAAACAATCATGTTCTGATATGGTGATTTCTGTGAATATTAGACACATCATTGTGAATTAACTTTGTATTGCTTATTTTTTTCGCTCATATTTTGATGAATAAAATAAAATTGAAATTTTATAATGGGGTTCACTGTGTCATGAAAAAAATGAAATAACACGCACACGTTCTTCTTCATAATCAGTTAAATTAATATCGATAATTAGTCATCCATTAATTAATCGATTGTGATTGAAGTATTGATATTGATATCACAGTTCGAATATTCTACAAAAATGATATCTGCTCTCAGATGATTTCAGTTTTTTTTTTTTTTTTTTTAAAGATGGCTTGCACTATTAGGTATTTTTGCAAAATATTTATTTAGAGTTAGGAAACTTTTTATGCACATATATTAGAGTATAAATATAAAAAATATCTTTTAAAAATTTTAAATAAAATATATTATTTTTTTAAAAATAAAGTTAATTTAAAAAAATTTCAAAAATTTCAGATGAAGTAATTTTTAATTTTTTTTTCTTATTTGTTCACCATATTAATTTATAAAAACATGACTGGAATGAAACTGGGTGTGATTCTGCAACTGAAATTTAAAAAAAAATTAAGAAATAGTTTGATCCATACATAATGATTTTCATAAGAATTTTGTGCTTTTTCAGAACAAAAAAAAACAACAAAAAAAAAAACAATAACTTTTCAAATATCTAAAAGAACACGAAACATAAAATAATAAATAGTTATAATTTTGTTAACAAATATTTTTTAATCTCTAATCGAAATATTCACTATCAATTTTGTATAACTTCTTCAAAAATTACAGAAAATAAAAGAAATTTAATATTTGATTGGACAAAAGTCTTGAGAAAAAGCCATTAAAATATATTTTTTCCTCTGAGATCCAAAAATGTTCATTTTATTGAACAAAACATTTTATAAGGCTATAGTAATTGAATTTGGAGCTGAAACATTTGCGTCAATTTTTATAGCAATTTCAAAGTTCCCCGTCCCATCAACGCTAAAACCGATGTACAATTAAATTTTTGTGTTATATAATTAAGTATTTTATAATTATATGGCTATGAAAGACACGGGATCATTGTTAAACGTTGCATAAACGAGAAACACATAAGTGCTGCTTTACTGTATTTAATTGAAGAATTCATAATAAATCTTAAAATAAATGAGAGAGATTGGCTCCTCCTCCCCGACCTCGCATAAAATTATGGACTTTAGGTAAGGCCAGAAAAACTTTGTTTGGTATTAGTGAACAATAGTTACAATACATAGATATTTAGAGTGAATAATGTTTTTACTAAGTTTATTGTGCAAATATATATTTTTAACGGCTTTCAGACAACCGAATAAAACCGAAATTTGACACAGAACTATATTTGTAATCATGAAACAATACATCGAATTGCATTGATTTAAGTCATTTCATTTATGAGTTATTGAGTTTAAGTGCATGCGAAAATAGTGAGCAAAATTTTATTTACATAGTCCTTTGCGTTTTGGAATGATCGAATCCATTTGTTCTCGAACAGTTGGACAGACAAACTTCATTTGAGGGGATTTTATTCAAAATATAATAGACATTTACAAATTTGGTCCAAAATGAAAGTACCAAATTTCATTCATCTAGCTGAAAAGTTTTTAGTTAATTTTGAGTTGAGTTAGTTGAAAAGTGTTTTACTAGCTAGTTTTTGAGTCATTCAATGTGTTCACATATCGGCAGATAAGCTGGCAAAAATACATTTTTCGAACACAGGGGAAAATAAAGCTTTGAATTTCTTCAAAATCTCGAATTCGAATTTTTGGACGATTACAATTCTTCCTCTATAATTCATATAAGAGAAAAAAAATAAAGAAGATTCGAACCTTTAGAAATCATCGTAGCATGATAAAGTGTTAGGCTTGTTTCGTCAAATTTCTTTATTTTTAAGGTTTACTCTTAATCACATAGATGTATTATTATCGAAATGATAAAGAGCTCACACACACACAAAAAAAATCCTTTAACCCTTTCTTGTACAATGACGAGTCTGACTTCTGTATCATCGAATTGTTGAATTTTCAATTTTAAGTCTGCAATCAAGTGAAAGTATTACATAATTTGAAATTCAAAAGTCACTTTAGAAACACTTCAATATATCAAATTCCCATATATTATTATAATAATTAAAATAATAATAAATATCCCAAGTAGGATCTGTAATCTAATTAGGAAGTTATGTAAATTCGTATGTCAAGGGTTTAATATCGACGCTGTATCCTGAATAGAAATCCAGTAACTAAAACAATGAAAAGTTTTGTAATAAAATGTAATTAAAATATTTTTAAATAGAATTAAAGAAAAAAATGGACATAAAATAAATTGGTAACACAAAAACTTTTTATGTGGTGTAAAAATGATTTTGGAACAATAATATTATCCGAAATTATTGAAAGTAAACTTTTAAATTTGTTAAAAATATATCATTTTAACTAAATGTGTACTACTCAAGAAGTAACTACAAAACAAATTTGATAGCTCAAGATCCGAAAGTCTGCCTAAAAAGCGAGTTTGGCTTGAATTTTTCATTATGGAAGTCACATGATTCAGTTTACAGATAATATGTTATCTTTAAAAAAAATCTACACACACACTTAACTAAATTTCGGAAATATCAAAGAAAGTTTATTAATTATAGTTAGTCTAATGAAAAACTTGAACAACATAATTTTTAATCTATAGAGCTCTTTAAATGCTGATCTTATTTATATTTAATTCCTTCGAAAAACAATTTATGAAAACATTTCTTTATAAATTTCTCTACGTTTAATTTTATGCTCTAGTATTAGCTAATGATCAATTCTACAGTTTGTTTTATTACTTAAGATATTTTTTTCATGGGAAAAAATGCAAAGAAGTGGGCTCATTTAAATAATTACTCTCTTTGCAGAGCTTCCTCATTTAATATTTATTCCTTTGGATAATAGACGACCTCCATCGAGTTAATTGAAACAGAAATGAAACTCCCCGGCTGTTTTGTGAATATGAAGAAAAAATAATAATAATAATAAATAATAGGAGAAGAAACAATAAGGTTTTCTTTATTTCTGCTGGCCATTAGAAAGGTAAAATTTTTTTATGGAAATAAATAGTTGTTTCTGTTATCAAACAAAGAATACCACATTAGTTGCTTAGAATTCAAAATTTCCATTTTAGATATTGCTTGTTAATTTTGGTTCAATGTTTCGGGTAATCAATAGAAAATTATTTAATGGATAATTTAAGATAATCAGTTTCTGAATAATTTAAGGTAGAAATATATGACATTTCTTTAGATAAAATTACGTCATAATAAGTGAAATCGATTACATAATAGAATTCTGTTTGGTTATGGAACAAAAGTGCGGTCTATAGGCGAGAAAAAGGCATAAATAAAAATAATCAATGGATTATAAAGAATTATCCGCTTAATTTTGATTGCCTGTAGTTTTCCACTTTATTTCTATTGCCCATTAGAGAGGGAAAAAATTCTATGGAAATAAATAGTTGTTTCTGATATCAAACAAAGAACAGTACATGATTTGCTCAGAATACAATATTTCCATCTTTAGATATTGCTTGTTAGTTTTGGTTCAATGTTTCACGCAATCAATGGAAAATTATTTATTGGATAAGTTAAGATAGTCAACAAATTATATCGGATAAACAGCATTTCTTCAGAAAACATTACGTGTTAATAAACGAAATCAATTACACAATCAAATTCTGTTTCGTTATGGAACAAAAGTATTGTCTTGATAGGCGAGAAAAATGCATAAATAAAAATAATCAATGGTTTATAAAGAATTATCTGACTAATTTTGATTACTTGTGGTCTTCATCTTTATTATTGCTGACCATTAGAGAGCTAAAAAAATTTCAATGGAAATAAATAGTTGTTTCTATTTTCAAATAACGAACAATACATTAGCTGCTTAGAATCAAAAATTTCTATCTTTACATAAAGCTTGTTAGTTTTGGTTCGACGTTCCGGCCAATCGATGAAAAATTATTTATTGGATAATTTAAGGAAATCAATCGGTGGGTAATTTAAGGCAGAAATAAATGACATTTCTTCCGATAACTTTACGTCGTAATAAATTAAATAGATTACACAATCGAATTCTGTTTGGTTATGGAACAAAAGAATTATCTTGATAAGTGAGCAAAGCTGTAAATAAAAATAATCGTTGGATCATAAAGAATTATCGGCTCATGTTTTATTACATGCAGTATCCAGACGGATCTGTTGCATTTGTAATCATGGAATTAAAAGTAGATTTAATGGAGGAAACAAATTTCCAAGCAACTGAAGCTCTTGATGGCAGATAATTATTAAATAAGACCAAATAATAGATGCTCATTAGACAATGAGCGTCGAGACAATTTTTTTGCTTACAAATGGAAAGATTATTATTATTGTTGTCTAGAGTTTCTAGACGACTCTTTTGCAATTACAGCAATGAATTTCAACATAGTTATAAAGATGTTAAGGAAGTAACCGGATAACTGACGACTTTGTTGGATGACATTAGATAATTATCGAATGATAGACGCTCATTTAAACAATGCTAATCTTCTAACTTGAAACGAGCAATTCTAGTATATGCAAAAAAATATGTATTTCATGTATCTCCGAAACGGCTCTAAAGATTTCGATCAGATTTTATATTTTGGTAATATTTTGGTTTTTAAGTTTATCTGTATTGGTGTCTTTCCTGAATAAACGAGATCTTACACACACACACAAATTATAACTATTATTAGAATAAGTATATTCAATTTCCGCATAGATGTATGAGCAGGACAACCTGATTGACGTGTGTGATGAACGTCCTTGGTTCAAGTCGCGCTTTTTGCTTTATTTTTTATTTACTATGTATTTAAATTAATTACTTTTGTTTTTAAGTTTATCTATATAAGTGTCTTTCCTGAAAAAACGTTATTTTACACATAAAAAACTTTTTGATAACTAACTACTAGAACCTTTCTTCTACCTGCTCTCATGCTGATAATGTCATATAGAGCCATCTAGGACCCGATTTCACCAAGGTAAAACTGAGTGCAAGTTCAAAAATATAAGTAATGATAGATAAACTGTAAAGTGAATACTGTAATAGAGCAGATTGTTTCGAAAAACTTGTTAAACTAAGTGCATTCCTGATTTTTTTTTATTTAAATGGCCAGTTCATAAGAAAGTAAGATCGAAAAATATTCATGTGTAATCACTATGCGATTCGTATGTAAATATTTTCTCTGACCCCCCCCCCCAACCTAATTTTACAGAAAAAAAAATGTTGAGCGAATTTTGATATTTCAGATATTCTATACTTATAAAAGGAAAAGTTTGTATGCTTTTCTTTCCTTTCTAGACGAATGTTTTGCAATTATAGCCCTAGATAATAGTTCTAACGATGTATCTGAATAACTGACGCCCTTGTTGGATAACATTAGATGAATATTGAATAACAGTCAATAAAAGATGCTCCTTCTTATAATATTCAATTATGTGCTTCAGAAAATATCCAAGACGAATCTAGTGCATTTCATTTATTACCGCCTTGGTTTCTTCAAAATTTAATGTACAAGGATATTTATTTAATATTTTGAATTGATTTCGGTGATTTTTTTATACTTGGTGATCATGGTAAACAATCGGTACGCCATCGAATATAACAAGCGATTGTTGTTTTGATGAAATATTTTCTGAATGTCTAATATAATTTAATGAATTTTGAGAATTTTTTAAAAAATACTAAGGTGTTACAGAAAATTTTAGGAATTGATTTTTAATTCGTAATTACGCAACAATATTTTTAGAAGTTACCAAGAACAAATGCGAAGATTCAGCTTAATTTTTAATTATTTAAACTTCTAATTAAAACTGATGCCATAAAAAAAGATTTTTTATTAAATTTGAAGCGGTGGAAACTTTGAAATTGAGCAACAATTATGTAACAATGTAATTGAGCAATTTCGGAAGTTATCGAGGATGAATGTCGAGACACAGGATAATTTTTAATTATTTAAACTTCTGATTAAAATTTCAGAAAATTCATTCCGAGGTATTCATTCCCACTTTCCAATGTATATATGTACCAAATTTGGTAGCTGTTGGTCAAACAGCCTGACCATTAGAATATCAAAAACACATACTCTCTCTTGCATACACATACACTTGCACACACACACACACACACATATACATACACACACACATACATACACACACATACATACACACACATACATACATACACACACACATACATACATACACACATACATACACACATACACACACACACATACACACACACACACATACACACACACACACATACACACACACACACACACACACACACACACACACACACACACACAAACACACACACACACACACGTTCATCTTTATTAGTAGTATAGACAAAGATACAAAGCCAGAAGCAAAATCAAAAGTGTTCTATTTAAACACTGTGCATTCAAAGTATCATATTTAAACAATGTGTTCTATTCACACAGATATATATTAATAACAGAGTGATATATATTAACATTTCATCGTTTTTTCAATTGATTGACTTTAAATATATATCACCACTTATACATCATTTCATCACAATCCATATTCATTCGTAGCCATTGTACCGATACATATTTAATTTATGCCCTACAAAGGTCAGAAAGCTTTGGTTATATGTTGTTTAGCCCTTTTTAATTCGTAAATTTTCTGCTTAAATTATCATTTCTCCGTTCCTTTGTATGTGAAAATGGGATACCGCTGACATTATTTCGAAATAATACCCAATTGATAAATTAATAGGAGGCGAGCTGTATTATATTAAGAAGAACATCGTGAAGTAATAAATTTACAGGGACAATATATTCTGTTCAGTCTAATATTACCAAATATACTATTATTGTTTCTGTACATAATTAACTATGAATTAATGAGTTAAATTTGAAGCAATGTGAAGAGGTATTATAGACAATGTGAAGACTGTAAGTGATGTAAGTAATGTGAAGACTACTATAAACAAGCCAAACAGCTTACAGAAGATTACATAATTAATCTTGTGCAAGTTGTAATTGCAAACTAAATAAAGAATATTTAAGAATATTAAAAACACTAACTCTGCCGAAATAAACTCATATTATTTCTTTGATAGGAAGTAAAGAAATATTAGTCAGAAAAAATGATAAAATTTGGCAAAGAAGGGAATATAATAAACGAATAAAAACCTATAGGAAAGAAAAAACGTTTTCTAACAGCAGCTTCATCAAATATAATAACATAAGGAATATAAATACATATTATATATTTTTATAAAATAAAATTGTTATAACTTCGCGTTAAAAAATGATATAGATGTATTATATCGGAGTAAGAATCCTATACTATATTGTATCCGTCAAGCTTATTAAAATTTTGAATTATCCTACATAAAAATATAAAAAATAATAAATATTTTACTCAGATTCTAGAGTACCTGTCCTTAACATTCCTTAACATTGGCTGTCAGCAAATTAAGGTGATATCTAATATAATCAAATCTAATGTTTCTATACATAACATTAACTATAAATTAATTAATTAAACTTGAAGCAACGTGAAGACGTTTAATGCATAGTTATATCATTATTATAGACGATTATCTGTATCTTTACATTGATTTGGTTAGAAGTTAAATTCTGATTTTTTTTCTATTTTAAAATGTGAGATTTGCCAATGAAGTAAACAGAGCAATTTATCACAGGTGAACTAAGTAAATAAAATTGATTTTGTCTGTGTTCATACTAGAACTGGAAGACAGCACACAGAAATATCAATAAGTATTTTTATTGAAGCATATTTTGTTCGAACTTAACTTACATTTTATAAATAACTTGTATTTGGCCATAATAAAGTCAATTTGATTTAAATTTGCGAAAATAAAATTGGAGAACACCCATAAGATTTTCATCCATTGCAGTGGTCACAAAGAAGAGTCCACTTGATCTTTTCCTTTGCTTCCCAAAGTTCCAAGATAATCATAAATACTTCTAGATCTGCAGGAACTGTTATCCTGCTGTCCAATAAACCTGCTCAAACGTGCATTGAATTTTCAGTGAAAAAATTTTTTTTCTTTCAGTCTCTTTATTCACAAAATATTTCTCCATAGCAACCCAATCATCCGATGTTTCTCTCTTCAACTCAATAACTACCCACCTCAAATTTTTGAATTTCAAGACTACTGAAGATTCTCATTAGAAATTGAAAAGGGATTTTTTTTTAAATTAACTGTCATTTTTACAAAAGGATTTTTTGTAAGTCTGGATTCTCATTCCAGAACAAGTCCATTTTTCCTTCGAATTTTTACCTGTCCTTAATTTTTCAAACTTGGATTTTATAGACATTTTTAATTATTAAGGTGACACTGTTCCATCTGAACATCTTAAATTTTAAAATATGAAATTACTTTTCAATTGCATTTCATGCAAACAAAGTTTTTGCAACAATGTCACATAAAAAAATTGGAATATATTGTAAAGTTTTTAACAAGTTTATAAATCAAATTTTAAAATTTTTTTTAAATTCCTAGATTTTTTTTTAAAAAAATAAGCATATTTTTTATAACTTTTTTTCTAAAATACTTTATAATATACTACATAAAACTGACATGTGTTTTCTTCTACTGCTGTTATTTAATTTTTCGTAATTTCTTTTTACTCTTAAATGCACAAAATATATTTTTTAAAAACATAAATTTTGAATTTGAAACTTTAAAAAAAATTTCAACACATCTTAGAGCCAATTCCAAGAACAGTCTTACAAAACATATATTCTAGAACGCTCATAAAAAAATGTCATCCGTACTTCAAACGCCAAAAAAAGCCTTAGGATTTCGAAACAATATTACAACATGGGGAAATCTCGTTTTATAGTTTTCATTCTTTCAAGAATATGATATAAAACTATAGAATAGTCTGTAACTTAACAAATTGTTAATTAGTGTATTTTAAACTGCTTACCCTAAAAATCACAAATATTTTAGACAATAATTTTTTTATACTTACATAATGAATATATAAAAGAAAAATAAACAATTGAATGATAGTTCACAAATTTTAATCTTAAAAAATATTTAAAAAATAAATACATGCATCATAACTGATTCTATGCACAGTTCTGCTGCTAGCATAAATTCACAACACACACAAGAAAAATATTTTACATCTTTAATTCCATTAATCTTAAGATCTTAGCGTGTTGAAAACTGTACACAAACAGTTGATTTTTTATAAGATTGGATACTGCATTTTTATCGATAATTACATAAAGAGTATGATTTATCTCTATATTGTTTTCCAAACTTAAATAATTATTGTATGCTTCTTCAAATTTTGAATATCTCAAGCTCGTTTTTTGATAAATATCTGAGCTTGCATTTGCACGAACACATAGGCACCACATCTTAGAAACTTTTACTTTTAACAATAACTCTCTTTCTTTTAGGCATAGGCATGATGTATTTAAAGTGTTTTAAATCCAAAAATATCAAAGTAAGCGACAGAAAATAAAATTTCTAAACGCGTAACAATTTGTTTTCTGTTTTTGTGATAGCAGAAGAGAAAATTGAAAAGAAATTTGATGAAAAAATAAAGCAAATATATATCATGAGCGTGAACATAAAATAAAGCACATAAAATGCAATAGATAACGCGCAAGCTATCAAAACGAAGTGACTAATTTCATTTCAGTGTAAACATTCATTTACGTGTGGTAGAAAGAATAATAAATCCTTTTTTTTTAAATATGCGGATCTATTCTGGCAGACGACCTGAAACGTGGGCGTGGCAGCATTGTTTACTCTCCTGTCATGCGTCATACATTGTTAAATAACTCAATAGAAAATACAGATAGAGATCTGAGATTTTACAAACATACTTAGAATGATTCAAGATATCAAAAATGGCAAATAAATCGATATTTTAATGAATTTTAGGTGCCTTGTCGCTTTACTTAGTTATCTCATTTAGATGGTGTTTAGTATTTAATGATCGGATTATTTTTCTATATTATTTTTAAACGAAATTTTCTCGTACTTTTCTTTAATATTAAGTATTAAGCATTGTTTCATCTATTTTTTATTTTTAAGTATATTGAATATATATTATACACGCATTTAATATTTTTCATAACTTTGAACTTATAATAGCCATTAGGCTTTCTACGCATTTGCTTGTAGCGTCAGTGAGAGCGCATATTTTTATAAAATCTTGGAATAATATTTTTTTTCCTCAAACGAACATGGTTCGTTTTCATTTCAAATTTCAACATATGCCTATTCTTAATGATTAAGAATCTTCTCAATATTAGTGTAGAAGCATATATTATTAATAAATTTAAAGTGTTTTCATTCCGTACAGACAAATTTAAATTCAGAGAAGTAACAAATAAATCTAGAAGACGAAATGGTCACAATTTTTTTATTGTTTCTAATAA
The DNA here is from genome assembly GCA_026543865.1 of Argiope aurantia. NCBI lineage: Eukaryota > Metazoa > Arthropoda > Arachnida > Araneae > Araneidae > Argiope > Argiope aurantia. The sequence goes on from JAPMOR010086020.1 coordinate 40,601, forward strand.
TACAATCTTATTCTTTTATGTAAGGAATTGCGGACTAAGAAAATATATGGAGACAAATATTTAAGTATAATTATCATTTGTATTTTTTATTTAAACCATTCATATAAACTCGATTGAAAAGAGACTGACATGTGAAAAAGTGCTTATACAAAATCCCAAACATGATACAATGTGCTTATAAGAAACCCTATTTAATGAGTGAAAAATAATCACACAAAGAAAAAAAATGTATCATCAAAGGCATAATATATATTTTTTCATTCTCTCACATCATATTTAATTCTAAGAAATAACATAAATATAGTAATATTGTGTCTTAACGGCATTCTATAAGACTTGTGTCTTGAGTATCTATTCTCCCTACCATGTTGTCTCTACGTCAGTAATAGATTTAGTTTTTCCACAAATAAAATACTGATCTTAAATAAACGCAGACTATAAAATATTTTCATAAATTAGAAACCAACAAAAAATAGAATTTATAGTGTCATCTTATTATGAAGTCTAGTTGAATCTGCAATGACGTAGCAGATTTTAAACAATCCATGAAATGAAGCGTGAAATGCCCTGATATTTCATGATGGGTAAAATGATTTTTCTGTAATTTAATCATAGAATCGAAATTATGAGGTCCATGTTAAAGTATGCCTTATAAAGTTTCAAAACATAATTTAACAGACCGAATAAAATCGATCTTAAAGAACAATTAATCATTTAAAGAGTAATATAAAAATTCTTTTACAGCTTTCATATCATTTCAACCTTTCTGTTAATGTTATATCTATCTAAGCAGTCACTTGACAACTCTATTCCCGGCATATATTTAAAATTTAAGGCGTGGCCAAGTTAAAAAGCGGATTAATCGCATTGCTTCCAATTAACAACAACCACCACTCCAGTGAACTAAAAATCCAAGTCGCTGCAAAAAAAAAAAAAAAAAAGAGGAGCCAAACTCGACCTCCAAGTCACTATGCTGTGCTTAAGCGCGATCATATCATCCCTATCTCCTCTTATCGACATTCCCGTCCGTTCAGGTGGGCACTCACTTTCACAAACCAGTATCGACGTGCTTTAGTCGCAAGTTTCCCCCTTCTCCCAGTAAGTAACTCACTCCTACACTTCGCCAGTCAGCACCATTTTGGCGCTTTATCGCCCTTCTAGGCGATCCAGATTGGCGAGAGGTTCTCTGGCAACCCCAGTCCCCTACGTTTGCACCAACTGCCATTCGGTTGAAAGTAAAGAAAGCCCCGCGTGGACTAACAACATTTCGAGTGCCTCCTGAGTGTGTGTTTTTCGTGTTTTAATAATAATCGTTTGCGTTCTAAAGGAATTATTCGAGAGAAATAAATTCGAACGGAATGGAATAATGTGTGTGCATTGTGTGTCCTGTGACACCCCTGTCCGGAAAGATCCCGATTGATTTCTTGAATACCCCCACCGGGTCAAAATTGATTAAATAATAATTAAAATCGTTTGCACCATGAGTGACACCAGACGATTGCGGCAGAGGGATCAAGGGACGACTAAGGGCCCTGCGCGGTCCCAAAGAAAGGTCCGAAACCGTTTGGGATCTGTGAGTTGTAGCAACGAGGAGAGTACAGAAGGAGAAGATGATACGGTGGGGTGTGCCAAGAAAATTAGAGGTAGTGTTAATCGAAACCGTGTTGCGGAACGTCCCAAAGATACCGATCGTGGATTACGAACGGGGATTAAAAAGAACGTCAAAACCAATAAAATGCTTGTTCCACTCGTCGATGAGGATGTAATTGATGGATTCGCGTTCCAGAGTTTTGTGACTTACAGCGATGTAAAGGTAAGTAAACTTTGCAATTGTAGCCCAGTCTTTTTTTTTTATTTTTTTTATTTTAGTTTTAGATTTTCTACCTGTTTGCAGAATCTGATTGATCCGATCATTCACTGTTATTAATCTGAATCATTTCTCTTTGAAAAGTTTTATTTTAATCTAAACAATTTTTTAACCATAAGTTATTAGCAATTAGCTTAAATCTGGAAATAATCGTCTGATGAATTATTCATTTCTGATGTTGCCCTTAATGTCCTTCTTTCATTGCATTATGATGCTTTTCCAATCTATTTTGAGTTTTTAAAGTTAATTCCGCTTAGTCGTTAAATTTCCTTACGTAGTTGTTACTTTGCACAATTTTAGTTGTTTGCTATTGGATATCTGACTGCTTGTACTTTACTTTTTTTTACCATCACTTAAGTAGAGGACACAAAGTCGAAATCATTCTTTAAATATAAAAGTCGTTTAGTTTTGTTAAGTTGCGGATCGTTGATTGCCCCATCGTTTAAATATTGATTAAATTGCCATCTTATATAAGAATCCTTATTTACATCAAAGAAAAATGTACATGAAAGAAATAGGCTATTTCATTAATAATTTTATTGCTGATATGCATATTAACATTTACATACAATATTTACAGTTGTTTTGAAATTCATTAAGCTTATTAATTAATTTCAATTCAAAATTAATATTCCAAAATGGAATTGCCTTTAGAAGTCTTGCTTCTAATAACCATGGTATTTTTTTACGCAATTGAATGGAATAGTTGGAATGAAAAACTGTTTTTCTACAAATTTCAAGTCCGAGTTCATCAAGATTTAAGTTAGGACAGGTAATGTTCTTCTAAGTTTAAAATGTGCATAAAATACATATAATGGATGGTGGTTTAATTTTTTGATCTACAATGTTTAGATCTATATTTGTCGAACCCATTTATAAAACAAGGGGGGGGGGTATTTTTTTTTCTCACTGATTCAATTATGATATAAATTTTTTTTGTCACATAACCTTTTATTCCCCCTTCACACGCATCTACTCTATATCTAAGTACTTGCGTGTAATACACATATCTATTTTAGTAGAAGTTGGTTTCTTTTTGGCATAGTCTTGGGTTTTAGCTGCATCAAAACATAATTTTTGTCGCCAAAATCTCCAAATTAACGACACATGTGATCTAACTGTCCTTCTGTTGTGTTTAAAATGAAGAGGTAATTTCTCTTGCGAAATAATACAGTTGGATAAAGAAATGTTTATTCAAGCTGAATCTATGAAGAGAATCGTCTTTATGTACCTCGTTCCAAAGACAGATTAAACGATCAATAAAGCGAGGATTTACTTTCTTCAGGAAAGTAGTTTGTTAAGAATTATTTTCGCATTAAAGCATTACATAACTTGATTTTAAATCTCTTTAACCTTCTGCTACCGTTTCTGTCGGGGAATTTCATTGATGTAATGCTTAATTAAAATCATGGTGTAGATTAAACTGCATCTTCAATACTTTTAATAATTAAATGACTTCATGGGAAGGGTTCCGGGAGTTTCAAGAAGGGATTCGAAGGAGTTTCGAAGGCATTTGATGATGTATTCTGATTTCGATTAATGAAGTTCTTTCAGGTGAGCTTTTATATTGATTGCTATCTTCATAGCGCTGTGCATTTCTTGAGCATAGTGATGTTGAAAATGGGGGCGGGGGTGGTCAAGGATTAAAGATCCTGCAGTCTGGGCTTAATGGAGTTTTATTGAATTGATTTCACTTTTTAAAGGATGGAGGTGGAAAAAAAATAAAGTCAGTTGATGATGCTTAGTGAAATCGACTAATGAATTTCTCTCGAGTGAGCCTTTATTTTGATTACTATCTTCATACCGCTGTATACTTCTTTGCCACTGTTGATCTCAATGGCGTAGAGTGTGTGTGTGTGGGGGGGGGTCAAGTAAATACAGATCTGTCTCGGTTAAATGGAATTTTATTGAGTTGATCTCGCCTTTTTGAAGTCAACCGAGAAAGGCAGAGATGATAAATTGAATCTTGCCTTAAACATCTTTATTATGCTACTGTTCGTGAAGCTGCTTTTCATATTCATTTGATGTATTCCAACTCCGATTAATGGAGTTATTTCGAGCAATATAGAAGCTATCTTCTTACTGCTATATATTTCTTGAGCACAGTGGCGTATAAAGAGGGGGGTCAAGGGAGTACAGATTTAAGTCCCGGCTAAGTAAAATTTTATTGAATGGATTTCGCTTCACAAAAGGCTGAAATGAAAAAAAAATAGTTTTGCCCTAATCACCTTTATAACCTCACTGTTCGTGATGTCTTATAATTATTTGTCCAATTGATGACGTATTCTAATTCCAATTATAAAAATTCTGTATGGACTCTGTTTTACTGCTGCTTTCTTAAACCTTCCTACCTCTCTGCGTATGTCGTACGCAATGGCATAGCGACTGGGATGGGACAGTAAAAGCTGTAAAAACGCCGTGTGTCTGTTTAAATGGATTACGGTGAGTTGAAAATGACGAAAATTTAATGCATTGATAAAACCTTTTAGAGGCAACTATAATTTTGGTTGAAAATATTTCTTGTCCTAAGTATCGTTTATGCTAGCATCATTACTGTTGATGCGATGATTCACTTGCCTTATTCTGCTTTTTTAAATAGTTGTCTATATCTAAAAGTTTTTATATGCTTGTTTATGTTTCTAAAGCGTAATTTATATTAAATTTTAATAAAATTAATTTGATAAATTTTTTAAGAACAGTCATAACAAAATAATTATGAAATTAATCATTGTTTTTTAAATGTTATGTATTTTTGATAGTTTTTTAATATATTCAATAGAATAATTTAAAGATGCGCAATAATTATATCAAGATCATTAATTTTTAAAGATTTTTCTAATTTCGGCATAAAAAATTTGATTCTGTCAGTGGCCGAAATGGCCTTAAAGGATGCATGAACAGAATTTGTATTTGAAATATTGACTTCCGAAACCACTTTTATTGAATAAAATATTTTTTATATTTTAATGAAATATTTTAAACTAAGATTCTCTGAACTTTTGGTGAATAACTTTGATTCATATTGTTGGAGGTAAACTTCCGCTGGTTCGACGATCCAAATTAGATCTTGACCGATAATTTAAAAATGTTTGATCTAGTAATCTAACTAGCTGAAATTAAACCCAATAGATATCACGATAGACAAGATACCTCATATGTTTAACCAAGGTTTAAAAGCAATTTTTTTTTATATTTCATAATATTGGTATTTATTTCATACTAAACATGCAGAGTTCAATAACCTGTGCATGTGTGGACTATTCTAAATACAAAATGTTTTTAACCTTAAAACTTTCGTTTCTGGAGCAATCTATTGGCACTATTTTTGAGAATTTGTGTTCTAACTTGATAGCCTGTCTGGATATTTTCAAGTGTTTCATAAAATCTGTTATTTGGTTTCTCCCTTCTTGATAATAATATTACAAGTATATTATTTTATACGATACTAATATAATAAAATACAAGCGAGAAATTGGTATTCGATTTATTTCATTTTTTTTAAACTTAAATAAACCCTGGAATGTTTTAAAATATTTTTTTCATGCTAGAATCCAGACATGAAAATTGTTATTACTTTTTCTTCCTCTTCTTTTCTCTTATTGCTCGCCAGTATATTGTTCCTGAAATAATATTTATTGCTATATTATTTTCTACCTTTACTTATATTGCAGTAGAATCGGCAATTTGCCGTTCCTGAAATAATTCTTATTATTATTTGTTTTCTTTTTCTACTATTGCATTGCATTTATGGTTCCTGAAATAAATATCTTTATTACTATATTATTTTCTTCCTTTACTTGTGTTGTAACAAAATCCCGAAATGAAACACTTGATATTAACTCTGTTTCCTCCTTTTGCATTAGAATTGCAAATTTTTCGTTCCTGAAATAAATATCATTATTACATTATTCTCTTCTTTCATTTACAATAATTTTGTAGTAGATTCGCCAATTTATCGTTCTTGAAAATTACCTCTTTATTACTACTTTCTTTTTTCTTATTCCTATTGCAACAGAATCATTAATCAATCTGTTCTAAAATAAATCTCGGATTTTTAACATTCTCAGAAGTTTTTGGTAGTTTAAAAGATATTAGCCATTGAATTAATAAATTTTATTTATAGCATTTTTAACAAATAACATTTCATTTATTAATAACTTATTTGTAAATCGATCAATTTCATTTTTAATACAAAATTGACTGATGTTAATAAGGTATATTTTTGAAGAACAAATAATACAAGATTTTTTACAGTATTGTTTAATATCTTATAATAATGTAGGATATCTTAATATTGTGGGACGTATGAGGATATTGCCTGCATTTAAGATGCTTTCAATCATCTTATAATGTTACTAATTTAAAACGTTACTGTGTTGTATCAAAACTGTGCAAATTAGAAATAAACCACATTCTTCAATCAAAACACTATAGCATATGCCTTAATACAAAAGGGAAAATGTCTAATTTTTATTCTACATAAAAATTTGTGTCGGAACATTACTTTCTAACAGGGTTGCTACTATTTTTGCGCCATGCTATAAAAA
>JAPMOR010086022.1:0-18037 GCA_026543865.1 Argiope aurantia
ATAAAAATTTCGTTGAATATAAAATGGCTTTAATAAATAAGTTTCATTAAATCCAGAAAGAGTTGTGTGGGAGAGATATAGGATAATTTTTACTATATATTTGTATTTGAAAAAAAAACTGAGTTAGTCATTATACAATTGAATTTTTATTATTAAAAATTCATTTAAATGATAAAACATATTTCATTCAGATTTCTATAGCAGTTCTAAAACATTTGCAGATTAATTGATTATTCAGATTAGTAGATCAACTGCAAAAATTTAATAAATAGATTTAAAAATCTATTTATTTTATTTTAATTTGTTTGCTTGTTGAATAAAGGTTATACCATGTTTTATTTAAAAAAATTATTTGTAATAAATACTAAAATTATATGTAATAAATACGAAAACACTAATTAATTTGAAAAACATTACAATATTTTAAAGAAAATTTAGCTGAAATTTTAATTGGAATTTCAAAATATTTTCTGGATTTCAGCATGAAATATTAAAAAAAAAGCTGATGAAAAGGCACATATTCAAATTATTTTTGCTGATATTTTATAAATTTTGCAAGAATATTTCTCATATTTTTACGCAAACGAAATTAAAAATGCAATATTGTCATTTTGAAACTTACTTTATGTACTTTATTCTGATTAAAGTTTACATTTTGCAAAAGCTTACCTTATTTGATAGATTCTAAGATAAATAAATAAATTTTAATTAAAGGAATTTTTCTCTTAGTTTTCAGTTTTTTCCCTCAATGCCAAACGGATACGAAGAATTCAAACAAATATGATTTCACTACGCAAATAATTTTATTTTAGGTAGCTGAAATTAAATAAGTAACTCTTTTAATAAATATTTATGAATTTTTAGTCATTGTTTTACTGGTTTTTTTAAAAATTTGATAAACCCAAATCCTGTTCATTATTTATGCATTTATCTTTGGCAGCAATGTATAACATTTTCCCTTTTAGTTGAACCATAGATTAAGACTACTCATTTTCCAGTAAAAATATTCATTTTCCAGAAACATATGGTTTATAGGATGAAAGTTCGGGTCCATAATTTTCATGTAATGCGTTATTTTAAAAATATTTATTTATTTTATATATCTTAAGTAAAGTTTCTTAAATAAAGTTTTTATCGTAGGTTTAAGTAAAGGTTTTATTGTAGTTGTTTTACGTTTAGATTTTTGAAATAAATGTATTTAAACGTATTTCAATACGTTTGATTTCAGTTTTACATTAATTTTTATTCTTAAGAACTGCGAATTTCAGTCAACTGGTTAAAGTCTGATGGAGTGAGGTTACAGAAATATCAGTAAAGAAAATGTTATAAGAGTAATTTCCAAACAAATAAATTAAAAAAAAAATTGGTAATTTTATAAATAAAGAAATATTAATAGCTTGCTAAGGATAATTGGTCCGGTTCTTATAGTTTCACTTAGTTACTGAAAATTTACAAATATCAATCAGCAGCTTAAATATTGTTACGAATCCGTAATGCTGCTTCCCAGCATAGTTGGTTCCATCATTGAAAAGAATGTTTTACAGTCTCTGGGCGTCGTGTCGGGGTCCCAGAGCTTGGCGACAAACTTGGCGACTTGGCGACCAATTTGGCGACTTTGGCGCCAAAATAGATTATACCCGAAACTTTGAGAATTTTCCCGATCCGTCCAGTAGGAACCGAGATACGCCTCGAACGTTCCTGATTGGTTGAGAGGCTTCTAGCCCCGCCTCCTGAGATCTATAAAAGGGGCTGCAGCTACCAGAGAAGTCAAGTCAGTATTCCGAGCCAGAGTCGGAGAAGTAGAAGACGGAGGAGTCGGAAGCGACTGAGTCAAGCTAGTGCTGAACTGAGCTGTGCGCTACTGTCTGCAGTAGATTCTGGTTGTATGCTGCTGTGTGTGCTGTTGTATGCTACACGTCTCGGGTGAAGATAATCGTCTTCTGTGCTGTATATAGTTGTCGCTTTTGTGCTGCCCTGTGTGTCTTCGTGTAAATAAACGTCGTTGTTTTTATTCTACTTCTGCCTGCTCATTGAGCGTTCTACACACCATATCACTTCCACTATCCAAACGAACCCCGGTAAAGAAAATTTCGTAACAATATAATAGTGGACAAACAAGGATGTTGAACGATCATGAATCGCAAAAAATAAATAAAAGTATATACTTTCACTAGGTTACTAAAATTGGAAACTATTCAAAAATGAATCATTAATAAGTTGATCCAGTTAAACATATGCTAAAGGTGAGGCTAAATTGACTAACTCTTTAAAATATAGTTTATTAAAAATTTTTACTGCCGAAGGTTCGAAAATGTTTCAATCGCACATTAATTTGTATGTGTTTGCGTTTCAGTTAAGTCGATTCTACGTATTTCATATCCATGATTCCGTTAAATTATTAGACATTAAAATCCTGTTGTTTTAAGAGTCTTACATATTTTCTATCCATTGTATACATGAGCTTTCTTACGGAGATTTCTTCCGTGACATCATAATGCTATTAAAAATGCTTGTTTGTTTCATCTATCTGCTAACTTTAACTTTATTGTTGTCCTCTCAATGATGTGGTATGGAAGTTAGGAGAGGGGGTGCAAGCTCAGGTATTGTTCTCGTCATCTGATCATGGTTCAAAATTACGAAGTCCATCCCAAATAGCCCTAGGTTTGTTTTAAAATGGGGCGTTAATGTAACTAAGCTTTCAAACATTCATGTTATTGTAGCTCCACTTTCTTATTCCTCATACATATATAGTCCTCATACATATCAGATATTAAAATAAATCCTTCATTCTTAGTTTTGAACAATGGAATAAATTCCCGTGATTAAACATTTGGTGAAATAATGAAAATGGTTTGAATTTCAAATCAACAATGTAACTAATTGTTGAAAATTTGACAAAAAAATATATTTTAAAAATTGTCAAAAATAAGAAAAAAATTGCACGATTATTCAATTAATATCATTAAAAAGATAATGTTTTTGAATTTAAAACTACGTAAGTCCATTTTTGTACAATATTTTTGGAAGTTCGCATCGAAAAACCTGAAATTCAGCTTCATTTTTAATTAATCAAAATTCTAATAAAAAATTTAAAAAATCCCTCCAAGATGCATAGTATACATGTACCATATTCGGTAGTTCTAAGTCAAACGGTTTGGTCTGTATATATATGTGATGTTCCTAGAATTTTAAGATTCATTTGCATCTTTTCCACGATTGCATTCATTCCTATGCAAACTGCATTTGATTCCATAAAAATAGTAAATGTATTTTTATTCTGCGCGTAAATTGTCTATAATAAATGTAAAAAATAAAAAAAATTGGAAATCTGGCAACAAAATATTATGTGACAATCTAACTAGCATCATTAAAGATATTGGATATAAATTTCAACAACTGTATTGGAATAGTTATATTCCGGTAATGCCACTTAGGACCTAACCATGTTTGATCCATTACCAAGTGGGTGATGGGACATGCATGCCGTAGATACAACAAATTTTTTCCACTTATGTCCCTATGTTGATGCGTTCTAAAAATAATACGAGATAACTTCAAAATGACAAAATAATCAAACATAGTATCAATTAATGATGCCTGCTTGATGATGATTTTTAGGAGAACATGTTCATGGAACATTGTCGATTTCAATGCTTTTAAAATGTAAACTTATTTGCATAATGCACAGTCATAATTGTTTCTTATCATTGTTTGTAAGTGATATCTTATAAAAGAACGATGGGACAATCGAGATATGTTTCATTTTCAAGATATATATAGATATATTTCTTCTAAAAAGATATATATCGAGATATATCTCGTCAAAACAAAATATCTGAACCAGGAAATAAATCCTATGGTTATCATCAGCATTTCAAATGTAATAAACAGTTTGATGATGCATTATTCCGAGTATAATTGTATACTCATTGAGTTTGGGCATCGAACTATTTTTATGTATTTTAAAACCCATACAATTCATGCGAGCTGAAATAACTTGGTAGCCATTTCGCCTTGAAAACAGAAGAAACACAAGTTTTAAATCTGATAATAATGAATATTCACTTAGAGTTTGATACGCATGAATTATGTCTTTTTGTTTAAACTTATTGCAATTGCTGCGGAGTTAAAGTTTGGAGAATAAGATACTACATGAACCTCATTTTATTGTCCAATGAAATTCGTTAGGTACTTTGGGTACCATTTGAAAATCGATATATATGTAAAGTAAAAATCTTTCAAATGGAACAGATTTCATGAAGATTACGAAAGCTTCCTGGAAGTTTGGATTTCAAGAGAAAAATAAATACAGAATTGAAATTCGGTTATACCGATTATTCGCATCAAGTCCGATATGCTTGCATTTTTATTGTTTGTTTCTTGGTTAAATGCCTTGTTATTTCTTCTTGTATATAGCTGACCACCCCGCACCCATTGAACGAAGCAGTATCCACAGGATTTCTTGTGGCCGAGTGTTGTTTTTGAGATAACCTGTTTATAACACGAACTCATTCAGCCAACTGACGTTCTCTTCGAGTTGGTTGGCCCCATGCCACATAGTGGTCAATCTCTAACTTTCTTCCTCATCTTCTCTTAAATGTCCGGAGATGAACATTACAAAGCGTGACGTGATTTGTAGTCGATCTTAATATCCTTGAGAATCGTTTTGTAGTTTGGGATCAGTTTGTAAATGTGTCTAAATGTTGACTCAAACTGCAAAACTAACAAATTAAAGAGTTGAAAAATAAATTGACAGCTGTCACAGAATGACAATTTTCATCATTTCGTTATACGGATAATAATAAATATTAGAAAAAGAATTATCTCAATTATGATGATCCTTTTTTTGTGCAAGAGCTGACAAAATGAATCGATGTCTAATAATTAGTAATTAAAAACGGTACTTCAATATTATTCGGCGCTTGAAGGAATAAATTAACCTTTCATATATACACAAAAATGCGCAGTACCCTTTTAAATAAATCTGTTCTAAAGAATTAATTAATTACAACGCATTTAATTTTTTTTCTTTTTTTTAGTTCTTCCCTTTTCTTGAGATTAAAAATAAGATATTCTGAATTCATGTTTCAGAATGCTAAATTGTTTTTTAATAAAAACTTCCACAAATATGTATTGCAATAAAATGCAGCAGTACATATCACAAAAAGACCTTTTCTGAAAATCATGCAAAATTATTTTATAAATTGTGGAACTGTTTTTCAAATCTAAAATATTGCAGAAGAAAATAACTAAAGTGGAAGTCACTTCAAATGCTTTTTTTCTTTTAAATAACGCGAAATTTTAAAATTCCGAAAAGAAGTCGAAAATATCTATATCTATCTTTCTAAATATCTAAATTCTTAAAAACATTTTTTCGGTAAAGTAATGAAGTTTTGAAACTAAATGAGAGAATTAATTTCGTAAATTAAAAAAAAACATACATTAAATTTACTTGCTTTGATAAACTTCGTTAAGATATTCTTTTTTTCGGCACGTTTTATGTAGTTTATTCGAGCATCTCATATCAACTTTATTTCTTGAAATTCCCAAAAGAACTTCATTACTCAAAAATATCTTTCAAATGGCGAAAAATAAAAGAAGCTGTTTTTCTAATTTAGATTCCACTTTACCTACATTAAGATTAATAGAAAAATTAGAAACAGAGATAAAGTCAAAGTTAATAAAAGAGATGCTTTAGATGTTTAAACTTTTTGCAAAACTAATGTGCAAATATAGAATTCCTTCTTTAAAAAAGTTAAAATAATATCAAAGTTATGATAAAAAGCAAATCAGCGTAAGAGTTGTTTTATTTAAAGAACTTTATCGCATTTCAGCTACAATGTAGAAATAAAAAAAAAATAGTAAAACTTTATGCTTCTTGTGCTGCACTGGAAATTTGTCCTTTTATGTTATTTTTATGTTTTAAGTTATCTTTGTATTATATAACATAAATAAGGCAAAATTAAAAATACTTGTTTATTTAAAGAGATAATATAAAAAAAAATCAAAGGAAATTCAGGATGAGAAATACATTATAAGAAAAGATGCAAACCGCATTCAATAAAAATATTAAAACTTTCAAATTTATTTATCTGAATCATTAATGAAGTTATTAAGTTATTTAGTATTTTTTTAAAATTAAGTAACAATTTATTATTTTGTAGAATGAATTATCTCAAGTAACAATCTTTATTTGAGTTGAAGTTCTAAACTGATCATCGTTTCATTTTTTCAAATTAACCTTCGATTTCAAGAATTATATGAAGGTTACTTATATGCTTTTTATTTTGCAATTGCATAAAAAGTGTACAAAAATTACTCTCGACAAGCTTCTCGACAAAGAAGTTAATGAAAATTTCAATTACCCTTTCCTCTTTTTTTCACCTTTAATTTCATAAGAATTGAAATAAGATCGAGAAACCAGAATAGAAGAGGAGGTAACCCATGAAAACCTTTCAAAAAAATCTCACCTGATTAGGCTAAATAGCTAAATGTTTATCATTTGACTGAAGATATAGGTTTAATTTTTGCTGACATAAATTGCAGATAGAGAATTTGAAAGAATCCATGGCTTGATGCAACTTTTTTCGTCCTTTTTGCTTCATTTAAACTCATATACCAAGTTTCTTCTCATGCACCAATAATTATCTCTGGCATATGGCTAAAAAACTGTCTATCAAAGGAATATCTAGGCTCTTGAAATGAAGAAGTACCACTAGAATAATTGTCGAAATTTCGTTCCGACTCGGGTTATGCAGTAAAAATGGAAAATATCAGTTATATTTGAAATTTGGTAAATAAATACGGTGGAAGAAATTCATTTATTTATATATTGAATATTAAATAAATACTGATGTATGTTTATTTTCATTTAAACAGCTTTAAATAGTTATGTTAATATGGCCTATCTTTTTAAATAACGAATGATAGATAAGTCAGTTTGAAAGAGAAAGGCATAATTCATTTTATTTCAATTATTCGTTTAAGTTAATTCTTTCATTGCATTTTTTCCTTCTAATACTTAATAAATTTTCTTTTGGCATTAGAGCCAAAGATTTTTTTAAAATAAATGAATTTAAAGAAATTTCTAAGGACAAGAAAGGAGAAAGATTAAATTTTGGATTCCATTTTATGTAGTAGATTTAAGAAAAATAAAAAATAATATACATTTTCAAAATAACAATAATTTTAAATTGTTCACGAATTCATTATATTCTTACATAAAATAAAATTGTTATTAAAAATAATACAGAAAAAGGATTATAGCAGTTATTTTGAGAATTTTAGACGTACTTATCTTGGTACCAACTTGAAAGAAAGAATTATTGGAAGAATTTCAGTTTAAACAAAAACGTTTAACTATCAGAAAAAAGTTTAATGGCTATTATTAATAAGCTTGGTTTTGTGCATTTCTACATATTTGGAAAAATAAATTGTTTTATATTAAATTGCATTCATTAAAAATATTTCTAAATTACGATCAATGATTTGCATCTTTTAAATGTATTGTGCAGGAACTGTCAAATAAATTTCAAATATCATTTTTGCTGTAAAAATTACAGATTTAAACAATTTCGATTTTAATAAATCTCAATAAAAAGAAATTTATCAAAAAATGTTGATTAAACACTTAAAGATTGAGAAAAAATAAAAACAATTCATACTAGATACATAAATCAACGCATAAGTAATAAATCATACTTTCTATACAAATACACAATAAACACTCTAAAAAACAACTGCCCGTTACGCTATTCGTATAAACTTTATTCCTAGAATCACCCAATTAGTTTTTCAAAAATAAACTTGCAACATTCTCGAAAGGTTGAGAGTTTTACAGTTTCTTTAATGATAATCAATACAGAATGGATCTTGGTCACTTATTCCTTTCGAAATTGTTAATGAAAATAAAAGCAAAATCAATGGCCTCCAAGAGGTATAATTATGATTAATTATAAAAGAAAAATAATTAGGAATGAAGATATTTCAAAATAAGAAGCGATTGCTCCGATATTTTTAGATGCCAGTTTACTCATTCTTTTAAAAAAGAGTATCAAAATGTCCTCTACCTATTGATCAAATCAAGCCTTTGAATTAATGGTAATTAATTTTCCGTCGTGTCAGACCACATGCAATTAAAGTGATTTATAAGTACACTGAAATGTTTCTTTAAATGCTGAATTAAAGATTCGACTGCTAATTCTAGATATCTAAAAATATCCGTAATCACTTAAAATTCATCACGATAAAAATGAAATTACATGCTTCGATTTGGAAAAATGTTTAATATTTACTTTCGCACGTTATGAGTTTATGTCGCTTCATAAGAAGAGATAAGAGATGCGTCAATCTATAACACGACACAAGAGCAACATAGACAAAAAATTTTCCCTTCAGTGATTTTACTATGAGATTTTTATAAGGAGTCCTTTGACACGATACCTTTAAGATTGTTGTATGCATTAGAAATTTTTATCTCTTCGCTCAGAGTGTGAGAACATGCTGAATTCATCAGTGTTTTAGAGCGCATGTAGAATTAATTAAGTTAAGAAGTGGAATTGGATCAAGGAATAAGAGAATAGTTTAGAATAAAGTTTATATGAACTAAATTAAGATAAGAATTTGAAAATTAATTAGGGTTATGTTATGATAAAGTAGTATCATTATACATACCAGTTTCGGTAATTTTAAACTATTTGCATATTAAAGAAAAAGTAAAAAAGGGCACATTCATTTTATAAAGCCATTCATTTTAGAGTGTCTGTTAATCGAATAGTAAAGAGAAAGATTTCTGAAACTTTTAAACATTACTATCTACTGTTTAGACATCTAATCTATAATGAATCACTTCTTGCTCAGGTGTAACTAAAGTTTTTGAGAATGTCAAAATATGTTTTTTCTGAAAGGTGTTTTATGGACTAAAAAGAAACTTTTGTGAAAAAACATTTATAGTTTAATATGAATATTGTTTATCCTAAAACCAATGAAGCTAATACAGAAATCACTAATCGAAATCAATGCATACACAAGCGGAACTGAATGTTCATAAAAATGAAGAATTTTTTATTAAATGGGTAAGGTTAAAGGCATGAAACATCAAACGAAGTCGCAGATTGAAAGAATAGGCACCCTAGCATATGCGTCTTATGCAAAGACCCAATTTACAGATGTCATCCACATGATGGAATAGGATTTGTTTTTTCTCTATTTCTCGCCATTTGGTACAAGACACTTATTTCCATGTTACAGTATATTTTTTGGCGTACTGCTACTATGTAACTTGATAAAGATTTTAAGACCACATCTGTTTTTTGAAATTATGGGAAGATGCCTATACAAGATGTATAGGTAGGCAGCACAGCAAAAAATTTAAATAAAAAAAGAAGAATTTAATTGTCATTAAATTCAATAAATTGTATTTTTTTTATTAAAATTGAAGGCAAATAGGAGAATGAAGAATTCATGGCAAAATAGAGTATGAAAATCCACTAAAAAACTCTTGATAGTGTAGATACAAAATAGATTATGAGCTGAAAAACTTCTTTGATTAGTGTTGATACAAAAAAAACAAGAAAATTTTTACTTTAATCAATTTTTTATTAGTCTTTAGGCCAGAATTTTTTTAGCAAAGATGATAAGTGTTCCTGTGCGAAATCGTTGGTTACGATTCCATATATTATCAAAGTGTGAGATTTGGAAGGATCTAAGTGAACTATGACCTTCTGCCTAGATGTAAAGGAAATTTAAATCCTTGATGTATTTCTAAATTATAAAAAATTCTGCCCTCCTGGCATTTCCGAAATTATTGAATAGACAATATAAATAACTGAATATTAAAATGAATTTTCTATCTATTCTTTATGAGTCGGCAGTATTTTTACAAAATTAAAATTTAAGTAAACTAGCAGAATTATTAGCAAATTCTGAAAATTTTAAAATAATACATTGCCATAACTCAATGTATATAATTATACAAAATTTCAAAGTTAGCACACTAGGAATTAAGTGAAAATTGTATTAGAAAACTGAACTTCTGCAAATATAATACAACCAATTTAAAAAGTGTGTTATATTTGTGTAAAAATAAATGTCTCATTCGATATTATACCTATAAATTGTAGATACCATCTTAAATATAACATTTTAGGGAGTGAAAGTGAATAATATGTTGAAATTTTTTTGTTAATATCATTATTTAGTGATTTATATATTAATTTAAAACTTGTAATAAATAGATAATTGTAGTAAAGTAATTTAAAATCATCTTTCTAAGTTCATAAAGTGATATAAAGCTATATCTGGTCCTTGCTACGAATATCCTAAACTAGATCCTTTAGTTTCGGTTACAATACATTGTTTTGCTTATATCTTCTTTTCTTTTCTCTCTCTTAACATTAAAAAAAATCCCATCTATATTTAACACTAGGATCCCAATTAATTTGAAAATTCAAGACATTTTTTTTGCTTAAGGAAACAGAATGGAATTGCACTTCCATATGAGCAATTGATGGTAAATTATCTTTTATTCATAGATTTCAGATAAGCGCCTGAGAATGCCCGTATCAGAGCTTTGTCGATATCGATGAATGGCTGCTCGTCGGGTTAAAAACATTTATTGCAGGAGCAAAAACAATTTATAGAAATATTATTAAAAAAACACATTTTCTACTTGATTTAAAAAAAAATCTTGTTTCAGTTGAGGCATCTGAAGGGAGGTATTTTCTTAGAAGAGGGACATCAGTTTTTTCATACTCTTAATCAGACACTATTGAAAGTGTAATTCCACTTGTCATAGATAAGCCCCCTGACTTTAGAAGTCAGGGATTTTAGGCCGTGGGTGCGTCTCTTGTTTTTCAGTAGCGCCATCTAGGGCTAAGAGTACGACTTAGCTACACACACGTCACAACCCTTTTTACGGGGCGAACTTCCTTCATGCATTTCATTCACTCAACCACAGATCGTAATTTATACCTGAATCAGTGAACGATCACCCCTGATCCATTACCCCCAGTGGTATTACTCTCGACATGGAGGACTTTGTGACCACGACCGATTTATACGTGCTCCAGCCATCACACACACGGAGGTTCTTCGGCCGGCGGGGTTCAAACTCGCAACTTAAGGGAAGGGAATCCAATGCCCTACCAACAAGTGTAAATCATCTTTGTCCCTCTTTAAATGAGTGAAAATAGCAATTTGAAAGCTGACCAAAAATTATTATTGTAGTCTTTTTCATTTTGTTCTGATTTAAAAAAAATATATATTTGCCAAATTTACGCAATGCATTTAAATAAGCGATTTTCACAAGTCCTCATACAAAACGGTTGGAGAAGAGTAAACTTAAAGAGACAGAAAGTAATAAAAAAAACTATAGGATATAATTACATTTTTTTTTATCAATGTTTTGTCTACGCTTAATGCATTTAAACTACGAAAATGAAACAATTTCGAAATGTCCAAATCTCTAAGCCATTTATTTTCTATTCTATTCCATCTATATGGTTCTCACTATTCTATTCCAGTTATGGTAGAATACCAGACATGCTTACTGATTCAAGTTACTTAATTACCTGAACTCCTTTCCGTAACGTTTAAAAGCAAATGAAGGAGCAAATGAACACCAAACCAGCTGTGGCAGCAAATCCCGATGGAATTCCATCATCATTTGGTTCGTAAAGATATTTCAATCGTAATCGAATTTCGACGGGAAGTATAACAAAAGATATCCAACTTCCTGAAACTCCGAGCAGGAATTACACTTCTGTTATGTGAGATCGTAATTTGAACTCTGATTACATGATAATTGAAGGCATTTTTCAAACTCTCGATAAATGAGAGATACAGAATACTATTCTTAGCATTACGATTTACAAACCGAGAAATAATTAAAATGAGAATAAGAGTTGAATTTCGAAACTATCGGAATATACTTTCCGATAAATTCGATACTTTATAGTTAAGAGAAAGTTTAATCAGGAAGTTTGGACAATGTAATCTAACAAGCTAATGGAAGATTGATTTTGTATAGATGGAATGGAACTTTGCTATTTGATCGGATGATGAATGATTTTCAATTACATCAAAACTTCATTAATATTATGCTTGGTCCATTTTACAAAATAAATCTTGAAAATGTATAGTTTTCGTTTGTATAGATTAGATAGTGGTGAATTGTGTTGCAAAACAGATATATTTTACTCCGTTACGCCCAGTCCTCTTTTAATACAAAGCTGAACCTCTTTTAAGTGTTTCGGATCCAAGTATTCTTATTAGTTTGAATTCGGTCACCTTGAACTTTACTGAATTGTTCATGCACATTATTAGCTTCATGTACATTACTAGTTCATAAGTGAATGCAAAATTGATATTTTCACATACATATTTTTAATTCACACACACACACACACACACACACACACACACACACACACACACACAATTCAAAACTCGAGATTTTGAGGATTATCCTCATTTTAGACCTCCCTGAGTTTGAAAACAAATTTTGTTCTTCTGTTTGCGTAGAAGATAAATGAAAATTATTTTGAGCTAGACAATTGAAATCTGGTATACAGTCATTTCCCCAAACATATACAAATTTCACCAATTTTCCATCAAATTTTGCGTAAATTCTGTTAAGAGGAACTTCATCTGTCCGGCTTTTCGAATATGAGTTAACACGATATCTACAAAATGGAGAGAGCTAGATGAATAAAATTTGGAACACATGCATAATATCTTTTGTGTACGCACATACGAAATTTTGAGCCAAATGCAGTGAGAGGTTGACCGTCTGTTGATAAAAATCTTTAGAAACGTGTAAAACTAGAACACGCAATAACTTAATTATATCCAATTTTGTGTGATTTTATGATTAAAAGTGCAGTTTTGTATAAATATTTGTTTTAATTGGTTGGGAAAAAAAGTGTTTAAATTACATATTAGATTTTCGGATACTATTAACCACATTCCAGGGATTGATCACCAAAACATTCGCTAAAGACCATACTGTGGACTCAGCAAAAATGATAAATTCATATCAAAGATTAATATTTCGTAACTATTGTACGCGTATGTCATAGAACACGTTCTTTGGCATGACAAGTTTATTAGATATTATACGAGAGAGTTTAGAGGAGACCTGTGGTGACGCTTTATAAGCCAGATAACTGTTACGAGACATAAGTAATTACTTTTGTCCTGTGGTCATGTTACTCGGCTACGAACCAAACTTTGCGAGTTCGGTCCTTGCCTATCTCCAATAGCAACAGACCATTATCGCTAGTCTGAATATGATGATGCAGATATCATCTACTGTCATCTACCTTCTACTAGCATTAGACAACGATAGTTAGCCAAACTCCTCATAAAATGACAGAAAACTAAGTTACCTTTAGAGAATTACGCTCGATGTTTCCAGAAATGCAAAAAGAATTTGAGGTAAGTCGTTAATATTGTAGTGATTATTTGTAAGTAATGTAAATTTTGAACTTAAATCATGAGAAATGTGAGCGAAGAAAGGATATAAGTAGGGTGTAAGTGCAGTGTGTGGGAGTAATATTTGTTGTCGTAGTAACAATTGTTAATGAGTAAATATAGTGTGCCCAACACGAGACATTCTTAAATTAGAGTAACTACAACTTTATTTTTTTCCTGAAGGTGATTTTTCGCTTTTAAGATACCGTTCTTTTTGTAAATTGTTTTACACCAACAATAAATGAGTCCTTAATTTTTAGTTAGTGAAAACTAAATAATGATTCATTGATTAAATTTATTTTACTTCATGCTGTATATAAAAAAAATTATTTCTTAACGAATTTTTGAATTTTCGATGAATAATTCTGTTTATGGATATAAAAAAATTCTTGTACAATACTGAGCAAAACATTTTTGTAAAAATCGTACTCTGTATTTAAATTTTAAGGTACTGACATTAACTAGTGTAGCGATTGAAAGGCAGATGCTAATGCTAATACATGTTATAACAGGAATTAAAATCTGGGAACAAGCAATGGAAATCTGCATTTGAGAAAGAATGTTGGTCTTGTTCTGTTCCACGCCTGAGAAGAGCTGTTGAAGTGTTCTATCGAATATAATGTTTCAATGATGCAATGAGACTATCCGCAGCCGTTATCTTTAATAAATCTCATTCATTGCTTGTTTGAAACTTTGATAGAGTTCGGACTTTGAGATTTAATCAAAACATGATTCCACTGAAGATTTATTATATACATCAGTAGATCAAGTTAAATGCGGAGGAAGAATGCGATTCTAATTTGATATTCCCTCCGCATTAGATGACAGGGCTGAATTTTGAGGTGGCTTTCTGCAAGTTTCAAGCAATTTAAAATATTATCTAAACATATTTTAAAAGTCACATTTTCTGTGCTAAAAATGAAAACATATGAATGAAAAATGAAATTCACAATGCATGAAAACAGACATTTATACCCGATAAGTCAAACTGATTGATTTTCATTATAAATTTACTGTCTAAATAATTTAAACTTACAGGAATGGTCTTCACAAAACTTTCTCGCATACTCTCTAATAAACTTGTAATGCCAGAGAACGCCTTACGAGGCTCTATAGTACAATAATTAAGAAATATAAATTTTTGGTTTAAACTTAGAATTTTAATGAATCTGTCATGCTATCTTTGGCGAGTTCTTTTGGCGATTAATCTCCGATATAGAGCTAAAAGCACCTGAAAATCGAAATTGTGTTTTAGACTCGTCTTTCCCAACCGATTGAGACAAAAATTGGACATAAAACTACATCAGTTGTCATAAAATCCAATGCCAAATTTGATTACGTCATTGAGTCTTTAAATGATCGCGTTTACATGTTTCGTTTTGAAAGTACAGACCGATTGACAGAGAACTCGTTGGATATGGACAAAATTTGACTGGTGTTTACACTATAAATGTTAAATCTGTGTACCGAATTTTATCTACTTACACTTGTTTATTTGTTTTGTAATCATCGTGTTAATTTATATTCGAACAACCGGACAGAAAGACTTCTGAACATATTTTAGTCAAAATCTGACAGAAATCTGCAAATTTGGTGTAAAAATCATATACCAAATTTAAGGCGTCTATCTCAAAGCCTTCTTGAGTTAATTTTTTTTTTTTTTTTTTTTTTTTTATCACAGATGGAAATTTTCCAAAAATGTGTTTTTCGAACACAAGATCTAAAACATGAAGATTCGTCATAATCTCAACTTCGAATATTTTAAAGATAATCATATTTTCTCTATACTAAGTATACGAGAAAGTAAAAATATCTATGAAATGTTGTTCTATTAGTTCCTTATTTTTATCAAATGCACACATTTAAAAATGAATATTTCTATTTTAAAGTATTTCTGTTTTGAAGGATTATTTACTGGCTATGAACATAAATATTCTTCTTTCCCTTAAATTCTTCTTTTAGATAAAAATCGTTTTTCTTTTTATTTTATGCATTAGTTTTATGAGCTTAATAAAATTTCTTGTAAATCTTATTAAAAGTAATATTCCAAAATGCCATTTCGATTTCAGTTCTAAATTTTAAAACGGTTAACAAATTAAAAAAGTAATAAGTGCGAAGAAAAAATTATTTTTCTAAATAAAATAAAAACGAAATTCTAAAAAAAAAAAGATTCCTAACACGACTTATTCTTAAAAATATCCAGTATGTGAAATATTTGTATCTAAATTAAGAAAACTAATTTATAAATATAGATTCTTTAATCTTACATTATTGAAATTTATCATATTCATTTTCTGTGAATTTTGCGTAGTTTATTCAAACGTTTTCAGAAAAATTTTGTCTTCTTTCCCAATTCTCCTTCGCGTTTCATCACTAAAAATTTCGCTTTAATAATTTTAAAAGTGATGTTTTGGTATCTTGACTCAACTTTCGAAATACTTCGAAATTTTTCATTTTGAAACAGCAAGAAACTGTTAAAAAATATATAATTTTTTTCAAAATTAAAGCTGTTGAAAAGAACCTCCTACAAACAGAATTTTGAAAGATCAAATAAATATAAAGATATGTCAAAAAGTGCAGTAAAGTAGAATCGCCATCTTTAAGAAAAAATATGCATGAAAAACACAAGAGATCTTGGTGAAAAGAGCTCATTTTAAATTCCGAAGAAATTTTGTATTTAATTTCTTTTTATTGATTGAAAATGCTCATCCTTATTAAGTAGAGAAGTTATTAGAAGTTTGTATAAAAAGAAGAATGAGATTTGGAATAAAAATCAGCACATATTGAAAAATTTGAAACAAATTTTTAATTAAAAAATGCATTAAATTTGTTTAGTAGATGTATTGGAAAAAAGTTTTTAACTTTTTTTTTAGTCTCCTTCAAAGATTAGAGTAGGAATTGGAACATAAATTAATCTTTACTTTCATTTTAAAAGCATATAATTTTCGTACTTTTTATATAATTTGCATAGGTTCACGCTCGGAAAGATGAAATTTTGCAACTTACATCTATTTCTTGCTGAGCTAGAAAACTAAATACTATTTTAGTTATTCCTTAATTTCGGTTACAAAAGTGTTGTTTTATTTTCGTTTATTTTAAAGTTTTGACAATTTACTCATCAATTAATGCATTGATTTGATTAAAATATGAATTTATACGAAGGACATTTCCAAGTACAAAGTTTGAGAAAAATGGATTTCATGATTTTTTTTATGCTTATATTAAATTATAATTAAAGATTATGAAGCAAATATAAATTTTTTCATTTTAGAATAATATAAAAATGTGAATTATAAAATTTAATTATAAATTGAAAAGAGGAATTTTATGCTTTATTTCTATATCAAGCT
Source organism: Argiope aurantia (assembly GCA_026543865.1). NCBI lineage: Eukaryota > Metazoa > Arthropoda > Arachnida > Araneae > Araneidae > Argiope > Argiope aurantia. The sequence continues at coordinate 16,824 of JAPMOR010086022.1, forward strand.
TTATTTATTGCAGGCTACAGGTATTTGCTTTATCTGTGGTTTTATAATTTTGTTTTTATATTAAGATAAGAGGAAATATATAAATTATCATTTGAAATATTCATTGTAAGAATGAATTGAAGTTTGGTTTATTAGTATTAACGTCCAGTTTCAAAGCAACACTAGAGATATTTTGAGATGGACAACGTAATTTTGAACCGCTGTCAGATGACGAAAACGACACCTGATCTGGCACTTCCCTCTCCAAACTTCTATGCCACACCAAAGATAATTAAAAAAAATATGAGCAAAAAAACCCGATTGTGGTTTTCTTCTGCATGAAATGAATTATTGGGTGAACCATGTAAATGAATTAGAGTATTTATTTCGTTTTCTCTTCGCCTTTGAACAGGAAAATTCACAACAAAATCTCAAACTGAATAAATTCCTTTTTTTGAAAAGTTCTTTTGTTGAAAGAAATTATTACATTGGAATCTATATCATGAATAGCGTTTTCATTTTATATCAATTTTTAAAACCAGAAAAGTAAAATTTATTAAACTTTAAATAGAATTATATATACAAATGGGAATACATAAACCAATTTAGAATGTTTATAAAATTCTATTCTGAAGAAATGTTGAAAGAGCTTTGAAATGAATTGATTTAAATTTTGAAATATACATTCTGTCATTCTTTTATTCATTATAAGTCCATTTAAACTGCTTAGTTCAACAACTGCAAAGTATTCACAGCTCTCAATTACTTACTTTCTATTCCAACTTTGTGGCCTTAGTTTGAAGTATAAATCCTAGAATTACAATGCATCCGTGCAATGCAAAATTACTTAATTAACTCAACTCCCTTTCGTAACCCTAAAAGGAAAGGAAAGAGCAAATGAAAGCCAGACCAACTGTAGCAATGATTCCCTATAGAATTACATCCTCATTTGGTTCGTAGGGATATTTAAGTTGCAATAGAATTTCAACGAGAACATTACAAAAGATTCGTAAATTCCAGATCCACCAGTTAGAACTAAGCTGATGGTATACGAGATCCTATCTGGTATTCTGATTAGATGATATTTGAAAGCATTCTGAGTCCTAAAATAAATGAGACATACAAGATAATGACGAGTAACACCACGAGTTTCAAATCATAATTAAAATGAGAGGAAGAGAATAATTTCGGAACTTTGGAAAGATTCTTTTCAGTAAATTCGATGCCTTATTTGT
>JAPMOR010086022.1:18047-38003 GCA_026543865.1 Argiope aurantia
CGCAAAATCACATACCAAATTTCCTTGAATTAAGTCCTTTCGTATACGGAAGTGTAGACCGACAGAAGACAACTCTTTAGCAGGTTTGGTTCAAAATTTTATAAGAATCTACATTTTAAATGCTAAGCCTGAGTACCAAATTTTATATATTTAGATTCTTACTTTTTACAGTTAATGAGTTCATTTGTATTCAACCAGCCTTCCATACAGACTTCATTTGAATGGATTTTGTTCAAAAGTTTAGAGAAATCTACAAATTTGTTAACGTTTCATATGCCAAATTTGTTCCGACTCAATGCGTTTTTGAGTATCTTGTTCACAGACAGACACGTATAATGCCAAAAATGTGTTTTTGAAACTGAAAGAGATCTGAAATGGACATTTGTGAAAATTTGGAAGTCGAATTTTTTTGACGATTACAATATTTTATGTATACTTCTTATGAAAAAATAAAAAAAAGGTTTTTTTGATACATGAATAGTTATATTTCATGCTCACATATTTTTTCTCACAGAAGCTATATTTTATATAATGCATTTATTTCTCATAAATAGTACATAGCAAAAATTGATAATCGGTGAGACGTTAAGTAACAGAGAATTCTGCTCAAGCTCAATACCAAAAACTAGTTTGATTCTAACTGCACTATATTAAGAGAATCGTCTCTAACTCTTTCCAAACTCTTTCATAGAACACTTAAAGTCAATAGTTTACTTTATTTACATCAAGAGTATTTGACCGAATTTCCTGATAATCCGAATTTTCAGGATCAGTACAGAACCTAATTAGTTAAAATTCTCGAGGTTACATACGTGCATTTCAATACATGCATGCATGCAAGCACCATGCCATTGTAGATCATATATATAAATAAATATCACGACTTCTTCAAGATCATTCAATTCATTCACTTCACATAACAAAGTCAATTTAAAGACTGTCCTCGCAATTGTTATTATTCACAGAGCCAAGTAACCACACTATTTTGGAGGAAAAACAGATACGTAAAACTACAAAACCCACCCTAACTGAGCGAACTGTAAGTAGCAACAGTCATCTGAACAACTTTTATTATGCCTTTGAGTATTGTCCCATACAAAGCAGCAGACAACCACTATTTACATTGTTATTCTACACTTTTTTGACACACATATGCGGAGAGAAATTTCAGCTTTTTTTCATTATATAACAAATATTGTTCTTTTTATTTCAAGGCGAGCAGACTGTAACTATCACTGGACGTATGTGTCGTCATTCTTTATAAGATTTTAATTCCTCATGAATGATTGAAGAACATTTAAAATCCTCAACTCAGTTGTGAAGGCTCATCTGATAATATCAGTACTATACAATGGATTTTTTTATTTAAAGATTTTATGAGTTTGAGACTTTTTAGTAATTTTTAATTAGTTTACACATATCTAACGGCTTCAAAAAAAAAAAAAAAGAGTTTGCACCATTTGTAAACGCCAACACATCTGTTTAAAATCAATCAATACTTACTGTGTACATTTGAGCTCCCCCCCCCAATTTTTCGCTATTACTTCTATGTTAAAGGGTTAAGAGTTGTTGGGGTTGCGATTTCGATAGTATTTTTTGTGTGGAGATCACGCGAGAGAGATCCTTCTTTTTATTTTTTTCTATCTTGTGACCATTCAGCTGGTTAGATAACCATCTCTGTCATAGGTACTTGGGGGGGGGGATAGTTGCATTATGTTACACATGCATTTTGTAATTCAGTCGAATCCTGCTGCTGAAAGAACGTTATAACACATACAAAAACTCCTATAGAAAATGATACAATATTTTTCAAAATTTCATTGAAATGATTAAACGAATTACTTAGAAACTCAAACTTATTCCACTAAAAAAAGGAACTCCTTTTTTTTAACTTTCTGATTAAAAAAAAAGAAGTTTATTTTAAATATCTCGCATAAAAATCAAAACTCAGCAAGCAGAAATTTAACTAACAGCAATTAATATCTACTCCTGTTAGAAAAAGGGTGAAACATCTCCGCAACCAACGATAAGAAGAGTCGTTACATGCGCACCCTAATTGATACGTTAATTGCTGGTTTTCGAAAACGGAAGAGCCGCTATCAATCAAGTAAATGGTCCCTTGAGATGAAATGCTAAACAAATAGCTTTCCTTGTAGCTTTGTTGAAAGACATTAAAAAGAAAACCTTTAATAAATTGATTGTCGGATACATTGTTTCTTTATTTTCAGAGTAAACACTTCAGGGACTTAAGAGGTTGTTTTGAAGAATGGATCATGTATGATATTTTATCCCTTCTTCCTATTCAAAATCAGGTGAACGATATATTAAAATTTGGCTCATATTATGCAGTGCTCTTATAAAAATTATTTTTTTATATGAATCACCAGTAGCGATAAACTATAAATACATAAAGCGATAATGTACATGGCATTGAAATCATTCTTCATTATTTTTTTGTCTAACACAACAATCGAATGCAAATAAATCATTCTACGAGCATTTTAGACTGCTTCATTGAATGTTTATAAAAGTAATAGTGAAATTCTACGCAAATAACTCTTTGCACAATGCAACAAAATTAATAGAATTACAAAATATTATTAAGAAAAAAACCTCTTAAGTTTTTCCCGTGTCTGCAAAACCTCCATTCATTCAAAGGACGTAAAACAAGGTATTTAGAAATAATCAGCGTCAAGAAGTAGGCTTAACCGAAAGTGAAAGTAAGCTTAATCATCTCCCAAATAAGCAATCACTATGATTTAACTATGGAAAGAGATGTTCATATCTTTCTAAACTATTATATCAGAAATTTTTTTACATTTAGTCTATATTATCTTAAAACTAAAAAAAAAGCACCTTTTTAATAAAGTTCCATACCAGTTTCATTTCCGCACAATTATTTTCTTTATTTTTGATAAATTCTTCACATTTAATTCTATACACAATCTGTAACAATATTTTTAATATTAAACTTTAAATTCAGCCACATAACTTTCAATCGTGTACTTTTGCCAATGTAAAACTAAGATTAAAAAAATGATTTCTTTTGGATTTAAATTCTGAAGTAGTATCTTCATTTCTGTTTTTATTTCACAGTATATACTCTTTTTAATTTGCACGCATAGAATTTTGTAAAAGATTCGTTCAATTAAATTCGTATTTTTCAGTGTTATGAAATAATAAGAACAAATTAAAAAAACATTCCGTATTGATATTCCTAAAAAAATAAACTTGATTGCGCGAAATTTTAAGTACATTATGTGGAATATTTTCATAAAGGAAAATCGTTTTACGGAACAATTTGTTGTTATAAATGTTATTAGAAATATGTTGTTAATTTTCAATAAATCTCAGCATGATTCTTGAAGATAGCTTATTTATTAGACATAGAAAAGAAAAAAAGGAGGGAAAAAACCCCCCCAGGTATTGACGATTACACACACAACATCATGTTAAGCAGTTCGCGGGAGGAATCCGCCGGAACGAAACCAGGAGCGTAATTACACAGATATTCTTATGCGAGGAAAAATAGTTCACTAGCTTCATCCCAACAAAATATATAGGAGATATTTTCAAAATGGAAGATTGCTATACAGAACAGATTGTTACTGAAACACGGATTTACAGCGTAGTCTCAAGTTTCAAACAAAGGGCAAAAACGAATCTTTTTTTCCTTCTCAAATTTATACCCGATTAACCATAATTCAAGTTAAAGAGAGATGAAGCATATTAATTTTGCATATCAGCAAGAAATAAAAGAAAAGAAAAATTCAGTAATTTTTGCAAGTTTACTTGATAGAATATCACCAAGTTGCTATTTTAATTGAAAATTTCATACCCCCGTTTAATGTTCCAATGCGAATTTTTTTTTCTATTTGAAACAAATTACATTTTAGGAGGATATTTTAAACAGCCCCTGCCAATTCCTTTAAACTTCTTGATTATTATTTAAAAAGAATTAAGGTCATCACAGCACGATTTGATGGAATGTTTTGCATCGGCATATTTCGTCCTCCTGATTAATACTAAAGGCCCATGAGAATGTATGTTTTTTAGTGTTCTATAAGATAGGCTGTTCAACAAAGAGCTATTACATTAAGTTCAAAGGTACTTTGGAAACATGTTTGTGGGGATATGCAAATCAGCGTCATTTTTAAATTCTTTCTTTTTATTACAATATTAAACTGATAAGTTAGCAATTCTAAAATCCTCCCCCCCAAAAAAAGCCTCCAACCGCTTTTTCTGCTTTTAATATTTAATTGATGGCATAAGTTCTATGTTTCATCAAAATTAGTCATGGATTGATAATTGAATAATTTAACGCCTCCCATGGAAGTAGTATGTTTCCCAAAAAATTCTTCAGTCTTTGTATGAAGTTATAAATATTGACAAGTTCTGACAGTGTTTTCAATAAGAAAGAAGCTTAGATGTTTCAGTTCTTTATCTTACACAAAATGGTTTGCATTGATTTAATCAAATAAATTGATCTAATAAGTTAAATGAATCATTTTTCTTAAGCCAGTCTTAATCCTAAAGGACCATTCCTTTAAAGGGTTAAGAACTAAATCTTCCGTCTCAAGTATAAAGTCTACTTTTTAATTTTATAAAATACAAAACAGAGTTATTATATTTTGATATTCTTTTGCTTAAATGATGTCACATAATTTTTTGATTCTTAATTGAATCAATAAAAGATCATTTCTGAAATAAAAGGTGCTTTTTATCTCAATTATGAAAAAAGAAAAAAAGTTCAGAAGTTGAGAATTGCAATGAAAATTCTTCGAAAACAAATAAAGAAAATAATACAATATATAAATTTATGAGCCGTTTTTTAAGCTTAAATGAAAAAGAAATGAATGTAAATAAAACAAAGGGGAGTAATTTTATTCGTCGCAATTCAGTGAAATATAATATTCTGAGTAAAGTTTTGAAATATTTGTGGTATTAAAAATTTCTGGAATGTAAAGCAGCTCTAATCTTACTTGCTTTATTCAACTTCATTAAGATATTTTTTTTCCTTGACTCAGTTTTTGTTGTCCATACAAGTGAGTTCTGTCTATTTAATACTTTTTTTCAAAAAGACCTTTTTTTTGCAAAAATAAAGTTAAAATGAGGCACTTGCTAACTCATTCTACTTCACAAACTTTTGAAAATTTTTCATTTGGTGAAAGCAAGTAGAATCTAAGTAGTTAATCTTTCTTTGTGAAATTAAATATGAGAAGTAAAATTTCATCCTTATATAATATACAGTAAGCACTAAGTCAAGTCAAAAAGTGAATAAATGTAAGATAGCCTTTTAGGAAAAAAATATTAAAAAAATGATATGATATAACGTCAAACCTGAAGTTGTGAATTCCTGAGAAAAGAAATGTACCTTTCACATTCCCAAAGATTCATGTTTTCTTTTATTCTTTTTCTATACAGGGTGTTTCAGTGAACCGTTTCAGAACTTCTAAGAGGGGTAGGGTACATCCTTACAACTCGAAATTATAGAGCAATGTGGGATCGGAAATGCTTTCCTGAAGCGGTGTTGTACACAGAAGCACCATGAAGAAAAGAGACCGTAAATGAGAAATCGTTTTAATAAAACATGAAAAGAAGCAAAAGGTACATGGATTAAAGTAAGTGTTCGAAGTTTCTTCCACGGGCTGCAATGCACACCTCACATTTCCGACGCATGGACATCCGAACATTCTGGAATACTCCAGGCATATCTCGAATCTCTCCGACAGCCACCTCGATTCTTGCAACGAGCTCCTCAGCAGTGTCAACAAGGGTGTCACAAACTAGCGATTTCATATAACCTCAGAAATAAAAATCAAAACAATATAAGTCTGGTGACCGAGCAGGCCAACGCACGGGACCCCCACGTCCGATCCACCGTTGACCAAATGTGACATCCAGGTCGATACGAACTTCTCCGCTATAATGGACAGGGGCTCCATTGTGTTGGAACCACATTGTCTGTTGCGTCGATGCAGAAATCTGTTCATATCTCAAAAGTTGTGGCAATACTTGCTGCAGAAAGAGCAAGTACGTAGGTCCGGTTAGACGACCCGGTAACCGGTAAGATCCGATGAGGTGATCTTCCACAATACCGCCCATACATTGACCTAAAATCGATTCTGTGCTGCACGATATCATATTGCATGCTGCTTCTCGACCGCCCAGATATGGTCGTTATGCGTGTTGAAAATTCCTTCCCTTGTGAAGGATAACAACACTTCCCTCATCGGATAACAACACTTCAGCAAGAAAAAGGGGATTTGTAGCACATTTTCCCAGGTACCACTGTGCGAAAGCAATACGAGGTACATAATCCTTCGGTTTCTGTGTCTGGACACGTTGCACGTGAAACGGATGCATGTCGCTCCAGACGCTTCAATGGGAAACCCCGACTGCTTTTGCTACACTTCGTGTACTCGTTCTTGGATTCCCCTGTACATGCTGCAGCACATTCTGTTCGGCGTCTGCAGTCCATGTTGTTCTTACCCTGTCCCTGTGAGCTCTTTCTAATGAACCTGTCTCAGCTAACCTCTGGTGCAGTCTTGCAAAGAAATTATGACTGGGAATACGCCTCGTCGGATATCGTTCCGCGTACAAACGCTGTGCGGCTGGCCCACTACAATTTGCAGCCCCTTACGCCAAATGCATATCGGCTAATTCTGCGATCGTGTAATCATCCATCCTACTAACTTGGAGTTCTTGTGCGAAATGAAGATTCCCTGCACGAAAGCTCGGACTTTTCGCACAACGCCATCTACCGCGTCAGGAAAGCATTTCTGACTGCCCATGGTATATGATTTTGGTTCGTCAGGATGTACCCTACCCTCTTAAAAGTTCTGAAACGGTTCACTGAAACATCCTGTATAAAGAAGATTAAAAGAATTTGTTCTTTCATAAACACATGATGTTATATAAAAAAAAGAGTTTTGGAATAAAAATTAGTATAAATGGAGAAGTAATATTCGAGGATCGTCTAAAAAGTATTAGACCTTGGATTTTGCTGTGGACGATAATGATGTTAGAGCGGCGCCACTGGGCACAGTTGAAGAAGACAGATTAATGCGCATGCTTGAATTTTTTTCTCCGTATTCGAGTATGTTAGTAGCTGTTTGCTGGCCGCCGAATGAGGTGTTGTCATAAGTATTCGTCAGATTTTTTTTATTTCTCTCAATATAATTGAACGAGTTGAGCAAAAATATTGCATTAAATTTAGTGAAAAGATTGGTGATTCTCAAAATGAAACAATTCATAAGATACAGCAAGAGTTTAGAGACGATGTTGGAGGTGGGGCGTAACAAATGAAGGATCGATTTAATCGATTCAAAAATGGCCGCACATCGGTGGAGACGATCTTGAATGCATCACGACTCACCGGGACGACAAACAGTGACAAAGAGACCAACACTTATTTCAGTCGTCTCCCAACCTTCCTACTCTCCTGATATGGCACCTTGTGACTTCTAGTTGTTCCCGAAATTAAAGATGTCGTTAAATGATCCCGTTTTGAGACTAGAGAAAAGATAATGCAAAACGCGGCAACGGAGATGAACACCACCCCAAAAGAAGCATTCCAGGAATATTTTTGGCAGTGGAAGAATAGGTGGACTAAGAGTGCGAAGGTGCAAAGGTCCTACTTTGAAAGGGATTAGGGTCCCGATTTCAGCCGTAGTAGAAATTCCAAATGTATATACGTAAACATAATTTTTCAGCTGCATGGCCAAAAAGAAGAAACTTTTGAAATTAGACTTTAATTCATTTAACACGGAAGGCATGTTATGTAAAAGAGAGAAGCGAAAAGACAATGCATCGTAACACAAGCTCAAGAGATCCAGAAATTTGCCCTTTTAGTAATTTTACTATGAGATTCTAATAGGGATTAATTTGCCATGTGTTGACTTAGACAAGATAATCTTAAGTATCTTTTAAAAAGATGTGCGGATGTTGATTTTTATTTCTTCGTTCCCGTTGTGGGAACCACAGAATCAGCAATTTTGTTAACCGCGTGTTAGAAATAAATAAACAAGTAGGAATTGAATCAGGAAATAAGAGAATATTTTTAGAATAAAAACATGAACTAATTTAACTTAAAAATTAGGAGATTAATCAAAATTTAAAATAAAAAATATCATTACATATATGCAAGTTCGTTACATATGTATGATATTAAGGATTCGTAAAAAAATGAAGAAATTTGATGTATAGCTAATTTTTTTAACGCATTGAGAAATGGCATTTTCAGAATCTTATCTGAAACGTTACTTGTTTTTTGCGTGCAACATTGAGCCATAATTCCTTAAAAGAAAAGACCAGAATCTTTTTCTTTGTATATTTTTATTCATTATATATATATAATTCATGTTTTGCGCTTTTTTTACTGGATGCTATAAGTAACTACTTTGGAAGTCAATGTCAAATTTCAAGTACAATTAATGAACTTTCTCGATTAATGAAAGTGATGTAGCATCAGTTTTGATAATTAAATAATTTTAAATTATTTTTTCTAAAAATTAAATGTCTAAAAGCCTATAAATGAATTTCTTCGGTTGCAGATATTTACAAATGTATAAATATCTGCTAATAAATTGTATATTATTTCAAATTTATAATATTTCTTCCCTGTACAGTAAATCTCCAGGTGCTAAAGATAGTCTGCAGTTACAGTGATGGCTGCTCAATAAATACCGAGTCAATGCTCCTCAGCCTTAACAACAAATTTGGCGCAATTAGTGAATGACACCAAAAATGAAGGATTCTGGATATTCAAGAATCTTGGAAACGAATCCATTAAAGCTCGCTTTTCAGGGTTTGTTCCAGAAGATTCGATGACATACCACTGGAGCTAAAAAAAGGCTGCGTCGAACCCAGAATAGAGGTCAGAGTGAGTAATTATGTTCTTTCTAAGCGGTTTTTGCTGTTGCATCTGCTTAATAACGATCTGTTGCTTGGATGCTTCTGTTTATTTCAGGTGCTGTTCTCGCTTGCACTTCAGCTGTGTTTTGCTACTGTGTATACTTGTTTTCATGTAGAATAAAAATAGCGTTGAAAATAGTGTAAAATAAAAATTAAAATCGTTACTTGTTATTGAGCGTGGTGGTGTTTTTCACGATAGAAATCATGCAGGATTTTGAATTTTCGATAATAATATGAAAAGAAAGAAAGAAAGAAAGAGAAAAAAAAATCAAGTTTCTTTGATACATTAAGATACGTAAAAACGATTGGACGAAGAATTTTGAAATCGGAATTGAACCTGGTATATTTTATTGTTGAGGATTTAATTAGTCAAAATATTTGCAAAATTAAACTGTTTCCTGTATATTTTTTAATTTATGAACAATAGAAATTATTCCTTTCAATGTATTTGATTAAAATTTAAAGATCATAAATATTTAGAAAAATTTCATTTAATTGTATATACTTAAATTCACGGATTAAATAAAAAAGCAGTGCTCGAAACAAAATTTGCACACATTAAAAAATCGCATATCAGATCAATGAATTGATGTATAAATGGAATCAATACTTCATTTACGAAGATATTCTGCAATTGTTGCATAATTATTTCAAGAATCATCTAATTATTTTTTAAAACGACTTTCCAACATTAAAAAAGATCAGATTTTGACTTTTTCCTAGGAGAAACACAGAATAGATTCCCAAATTAATCTACATACAAAGGGCTCTTGGCTATACATAGATTTTCAAACTTTATATTTGGAAATCAAAGCACGATAAATAGTGATGGTCTTTTGAAGAAAAATAATTATTAAATATAATAAAAAAATCTTGATATGAAACAAAGATATTTGAAAATAGGAAGAAAGTACAGGGTGTTTCAGTGAACCGTTTCAGAACTTCTAAGAGGGGTAGGGTACATCCTGACAACTCAAAATCACATAGCAATGTGGGGTCGGAAATGCTTTCCTGAAGCGGTGTTGCACACAGAAGCACCATAAGGAAAAGAGACCGGAAAGGAGAAAGCGTTTTAATAATACATGAAAAGACGCAAAAGGTACATGGATTAAAGTAAGTGTTCGAAGTTTCTTCCACGGGCTACAATGCCCGCCTCACATCTCCGACGCATTTTGGAATACTCCAGGCATATCTCGAATCTGTCCGGCATACCTCGATTCTTGCAAAGAGCTCCTCAGCAGTGTCCACAAGGGTGTCATAAACTAGCGATTTCATATGACTCCAGAAATAAAAATCAAGACAAGTCGGGTCAACGGTGGATCGGACGTGGGGGTCCCATGCGTTGGCCTGCTCGGTCACCCGACTTATCATGTCTTGATTTTTATTTCTGGGGTCATATGAAAGCGCTAGTTTATGACACACCTGTTGACACTGTGAGGAGCTCGTTGCAAGAATCGCAGTAGCTGCCGGAGAGATTCGAGATATGCCTGGAGTATTCCAGAATGTTCGGATGTCTATGCGTCGGAGATGTGAGGCGTGCATTGTAGCCCGTGGAAGAAACTTCGAACACTTACTTTAATCCATGTACCTTTTGCTTCTTTTCATGTATTATTAAAACGATTTCTCATTTACGGTCTCTTTTCCTTGTGGTGCTTTTGTGTGCAACACCGCTTCAGGAAAGCATTTCCGACCCCCCACATTGCTCTATGATTTCGAGTTGTCAGGATGCACCCGACCCCTCTTAGAAGTTCTGAAACGGTTCACTGAAACACCCTGTATATCGATATCCATAGAGTGTTGCAGTTTTTCTGAAGAAGGCCCTCAATGCCTTTTTAAATTATTGATTAAGCTAAAACTTCATGTTAAAAACATTATTTTTGTATCTCATCGAACCACATAAATCAAATCCGTATATAAAAACACAAAAGACTTTCTTTTTGATCGTTAAGGAGATCGGTTTTAAATCCTAGTGATCTAGAAATCGCTTAAAATATTTAATGAATTTCAGACTGCTTGACTGCGTTTGAAGAAATATTGGTTTATTTTTGGATATTATTAGATTTCATAATAAATCTTGTTTGATCATGTATTTTGTATTTTTCTGATTGTAAATATTTGAAATAATATGAACTGTGGGTTAAAAATCTTAATATATATGAACTGTGGATATTTTAAGCAAATGCAGTAAGGAAAAAAAATTACTACGGGGTAAATTAATTATTTTCTTTCTTAGTTTGAAATATAGCTAATATTTTTTTCTTGCGTATCTAAAAGATCGCTCGATAATTTATAAATTATCCAATTTTTAAAATTTACATTTAATCTCTTTTTTTTAATCGTAGCTTATCTCTGTAATTACTAAGTCTTTCTTTATGAGTAAAATTTCCTTTTACTTTAAGCTTATTTAAAGGTACAGAAAAGAGAAGCACAATGAGGCTTTTACATGTTTCAAATTTTTGGCTTAGAAAAAAGTTTATGTTTTAGTAAAGAATTAAAAATGAAACATTTCCGAAGCTGCAATTTTCTGCAGTACTCCCTTCCTTTCAAATCCATGGTAAGAAAAAAAAATGCCGCTTCTGTCTTAAGCATGGAATTAGGATTAGTTTAAAATTGACTTTTCTTAAAATTTGGTCCCTCTTCTAAGAACATGTTGGTTTCCTCCAAATTTTCTACGAAAACTGTCTCTGAAAAGAACATATGCCATTGTATTTTTGATAGATGGTGATATTAAAGGAAAATTGAGTAAATTAGTGTTGAATGGAGAAATTTATTGAAAAGAACAGCTTTTGTTCCGTGATGTCTATGCAAAATAATATTATTATTATGATAAAAAAGTTAAACAATTTTTTTTATTTGCAATGTGTTTTCTAAAAAACTGGCATAGGTTCTATTTTAGGTATTTTTATAATGACATATTTGATTCTTATTATATGAATCGGAGATTAATTTAAAACAAATAGATTTAGTCTTTAAAATAAGTTACAGATTTTATAGAAATATGTTAAAAATAGTACAATAAATAATAAAAATAAAATTATATATTATATTTGGAATAGAATTAGGAAATGATTGGCCGAATAATGCAAATTATTTATTTTATAATTCTTGATTTATTCATTGAACATAATTATTGAAATTTTTTGAACAAGACCTGAAAGTAAATAATTTTTCTAAAACTTAAAGTTTCAGTTTGAAATTAAACGTCTAGATATCGTTTTTTCTCATTTCATCTTGCTTTGCCCTTTATAAAAAATTAATTAATCATCAATTAAAATAAATCTCAACGTAAAACTTAACTTGAATACTAAACACAAAAATCCACATAAACTGTTCGATACCAAATGCTACAACTCTGAAAGCAGTCACTTCTATTTTAAAATGCAATCTTTATCATTGTTTTATCCAGGCTCTATGTATTTAAATTGACCAACTAAACGCAACTAACTATCCAGAGTTCTAAAACTACTCAGTTTCCATTCCTTAGTTCGAAGTCTAAACTGTATACTTACTCAACATCCATGCAATGCAAAACTACTTAATTATTTGAACCCCCTTCCGTAATGCTAAAAGCAGTGGAAAGAGCAAATGAAGGCCAAACCAACTGTAGAAGTGATTCCCGATCGAATTCCGTCCTCATTTGGTTCATTGCGATACTTTAATCGTAATCGAATTTCGAGAGGAAACGGCAACAAAAGTCTCGCAACTTCCAGTAATTCTAGTACGAAATTGAACTAGCTCTGTATGAGATCTTAATTGGAACTCCGATTAGATGATAATTGAAGGCATGCTCAAATCTTCGATAACTGAGAGATACGAGATACCACGAGCTACAAACCGAGAAATAATTAAAATGTGAGCAAGAGGGGAATTTTGAAACTATCGGAAGTTTCTTTCCAATAAATTCGATATTTATTAGGTAGGGAGAGCTTAATTTGGAATCTTCCAGAGCAAACTTTAATAACATAACGAAGGACTGATTTCATGAAGATCTAACGAAGCTTTGTAATTTGATCAGGAGATTAATGGTTTTTAGTTTCATTAAAACCTCATTAAGTCCATCTTTACTCATTTTATAGAATAGATTTTTAACAGCGAGATGTTTTATCGACTTGTGTAAAGGTAGTTGGGAACTATGGTTTTGTATTTCATAAGACAATTGCCACAAGTCGTCAAAGTTCCGTAATATTATGCTTCAAACTATTTTGACAGTTTTAATTTCGCGAATATGAATTTCTTTTTATTTTGCTTATTTATTATTACACTCAGGGATAGAAAAAATTTCAACGAGTTTCAAAACTAGATTGGTAATTCATTTTTAAATTGATTGCGATTTAACAAATTTTAATTTGTCACATTTTGTCCGTTAGTTCAATGTTATATTTAATGCCTGTATATAAAGGATATATATCTGTATCTAATTTGGATGATGAGAATTATATATCAATGTAACCACAACGATTATTATCAAATTATCTTATTAGAAAAATTTGAACATTACATTATTCATACCTTAAATATATGAGTTATATTTTTTAATAATGAAGAATAATGTGTGTATGTGTGTGTGTGTGTGTGTGTGTAGTGGAGCTCTTCAGGGTAAACCGTTTGGCCTAAAGCTACCAAATATAATTTGGAGGGTGATAACTTGCACATTTGCGCGATTCTTTTGTTATTTTAATTATTTAAAAAGTAAGTAAGATTCCGGTATTTTCCTGTTGTAACTTTCAAAACTATTATTGAACGAAACTAAATTTTTATACCATTTTAAAATTTAGAAATAGTGTCTATTTAAAGATATTAGTTTGATTGAGAAAGTTGTGTTGGTTCAAAAGTCAAAGTTCCCTAAATTTGGTATCTTCAATTGCTACGATATAATTTATTGTTGCATAAAAAATTCGTTTTCCATTGCTTCATCAAATTAAAATGTTTTTTTTGAGGCTCTAGGTATAAACTCCTTGTTTGCCAACAAGATAACTCAAAACTTACAAACGTAACTTAATATTCAATCGATAGTAGGAGGTGACAAACAGAAAAAATACAGGCGCAAATCAAAACCAAAAGTGGATAAAAATAAGAATATACACAAATAGAAACAAAAAAATTGCTCACAAGCAAGCAGAAACATTCATTAATTTAAATTATATAATCGGAAAGGTCCAGAAATATAATCAAAATATATTCAAAATACAAGTACATAAAGCATGAAATTATATATGGAAAATATGTCTGCAAACACACAGCAAATAGCCTAAATAATACTAGAAAAAATATCGTTAATTTTTATACAAAATGATGTAAAACTTATCAAATTTCATCAAATATTTAATGTCATCAATTATTAATTAATTTCATTGCTTAATGAGTAAAAATGAGAATTTTCACCAAATATTTATTAGAACCTGAGTTGGCTGAAGTGAAATGTATGTTTGTGCATCCAGAAACCTTCATAAGCTCATTATATTGTTTGCTCATTATTACATTTCTAATAATCAATATATGAAAAATTAAGAAATAAAATTCGAAAGTGTATAAAGTATCTATTTAAACGTAGACTAAACATATTGATTTAATATTAGAATTAAATGTTTCAAAACCAGAATTGTCAGTATAGGAATCAATAGGAAGATTCGGCTCTTGAAAGCATTAATGCAATTCTTGTCATTTTCATAATATAAACCTCCACAAAATAAGAAATCATCTACGTTTTGAAAATAGTTCATAAAATAATAGGCGACAGAGCAACAGATATAAAACAATCATTGTACACTTGAAAAAAACAACAACTATTACCCTACAATTAACTGCATTTGAAATTTATTCACATCCTGTTAATGAACGAAATGTTAAACTTAATAACTTATTTACAAAACTTTTATGTTATTATTTTTATTTTGCTGAATTAATTACACGGATTGGTGTAATGCTCAGTTTTATTAAAAAAAAATCTTGCACGCAAATGTTTTACTCCTCTATTTAATTGCATATTTTCTTAGGGGAGTTTTTTAGAATTTATAATTTCATCCTCTACGAATAAGCTTAGAAGAACTCGATCAACAACCATTAGCTCAACACCCTTTAGAAAATTGATGGTAGCTACCCTCAATTAATGATAACAAGGATTGTTGTGCACCAGCGTTAATTAAGTCGTTAGTTCTTGGTTGGCGAAAAGTGAAGGAAAGTAATAAATCAAGTAAATGGTCTCTTGATATGAAATGTAGGAGAAATAGTTTTTTTATATTGCATTGAAAAAACTGGAAAAAATTGATTATTGGTGCAATGTTTCGTTGTTCCAGTAGTAAACATTTCGATCTGAATAATGGGTTCAATTGTTGTATTACGTTCATATTCCCCCCCCCCCCATCTAGAACTTGGGCAGTATATTAAAATTTTAATAAACATTAAAAGTTACTGTATTAAAAATTATAAACATTTTTTAGACATGTGCTAAAAACACTAATAATAATATTTGGATTGTTCAGGTAGAAAATGCAATTATCAATTTATGCCTTAGCCATAGTGCAATTATCAGAAGGAATTTTGGACAGATTTTGAATCATCTGCAAGATTAAAAACTTAATTTTAAGGGAAAATAGAATCACATATTTCAATCACTTTTTGCGCACATTAGCGACATGGCATGAAGCTGAATCTTGTAGAAATATAAATGCTTGATTGTCTTGAAAAAGATCTTGAGAGGGAAGCTTCAATTTGGGTTAAAGTATTTAATTTATGCATTTTTGGGTGTTTATATTTCCATTTATCAGAAATTCACTTTACAAATTTATGTCAGGCAATCCCATATCATGATACTAACTGGGTGTTTTACTCTTGGTGTAATGCATTCAAAATGCATATTTTCGCCAATTCTTCGTCTTATGTATTTTAGCCACCTCTACCAGATGGGGAGATTTTGGTCTCATCACTCCAAATAAAAATATCTCATTGTTCCGTTGTCTAATTAACATGAGTTTTAGTTCAGCTTAACCTTTGTTTAAGAAATAAAAATGGCTGTTTTCGTGCATTTCTAGCACTTAGACCAAATTCTTTTAGTCTACATCGAACTGACCTTGCACTAACCTTTACATTACATTGCACCATTTCTTCTTTTATACTCCCAGATGATTTTCTTTTATTACGTACGCTTAGTCTTTCAATTTTTCTTCCCTTTTCATTCTGTGCATCTTTTTCTTACTTTACCAGTTTTGTGTTGTACAGATTGAGTTTCCTTATATATTTTCCAAAATTTAGAAATGCCATCTTTGGTTAACTTTCCACCAATTTTTCTTCTAATTTCTCCATAACTGTAACCTTGATCACGTAAGAATACTATTTCAAATCGCTTTCTAGGTGACCAGTCAACTCTTTGTGCCATTTCTATAATTTTAGTATGTTTTATAAGCTTACTGAATGAAAGAAAAGAATAAAAAACAACTTATTTACTAGCAATCCTTTCACATACTGACAAATGTTTTCGTTTGAACTCCAATAAATGATATCAAGAGTTTAATCCTATTGTAATTTGATTAATTCGTTGCCAAAAAAATTATACTTGATTGGCTCTTTAAACACTCAAGTTCATTGGCTGCATTCAATTGAAGAAAAGCCACTCATATCAAACTAAGCAAGTTGTGCTTCCTTTCTTTTGTTATTTAACTGTAACTTTTGATAGAATGCAGATAATTAAACAAATTATCTTTCCAATGATATAAAATTTTATGGCAATGCTCTAAATATATTATAGCTCTGAGCCCTCAAACCACAAAAATGAGCTTTTACTAGAGAGTTTAACAAATTTGGTCACCACTGTAGGGTTCCAGTATTCAATTACCGATTGTTAACTAATTTATCGTAATATATTAAGCAAATCGTAATATATTACAGTTTGCGAATTGACGAAATGATTAAATTTCTATTCCTAACTAAAAAACAAATTTCTTTCCGACAATAATTACTTTGATTCTTAAAAATATTTAGGAACTTGAGATGTACAACTTACTTCTAAAGACAATTGCAGTTAATCAAGCATGTTATTTACTTAACTGCATTTAACCGAAGATAATTAAATAATTATCTTAATTCAGATTGTTATAGATCCTTCGATTTTATAAGTAAGAGGAATAATTTAAATTACTTCGGCTCGATCAACATTAAAAATACTTATAGCATTTTTTTTTAAATTTAAAGGAAAAAAGAGCAAAACATAATCTTGCTAATGTGAAATTTTAAGAACAAAAAAAAAAGTAATTGAATACTATTATCTGAAAACGATTTTCAGCAACATAGAAGAAAACGATTTAATTTTGTAAATTTTTTTTTGTTTGGTTAAAAAACTTATTTTTTAGGGAATTAATTGCCGAATAACTATCACACCTTCTCCCGAAACTCAATTACATGCACAGGATCAAATCAAGTTATTAGGACTACGAAATAACACTTTCTGAGAGGAAGAGAAATGCCTGAAAGAAATTTACAAGTAAATACAATTTCCATCCAAAGACATAAAATGGAAGTGGAAAAGGCCGCCATTTTCTTTTGATAAGAATAGAACTGCAAGAGGAGAAGAGTTCGAGTCTTTTCATTCTTTTTTTTTATCCATGAGCTTCGAAAGTATTTTTTAGTATCGATTTGGAACAGTTTTTTTTCTTTCTCGTACGACTTTTTTTTTATTTACCTAGCTATTTTGTCAGTTCCTACAAGAGAACTTAGTTTTCTAGAGTCTTTTTTTTTTCTTTTATATTTCATCATACTTCTGGAAAACGCGCGAAAACATAACAAAAGTGCTTTTTTCCCCCGCCACTCACGGCCAGCACTTTCGATTTCATTTCTTGTTTTTAGGGAGGGGTATACATATGAAAAAAAAAAAACTGTTTCATGTTTCCCCCTCGTCAAAATGCAGATAAAAATATTTGGAATTTTAAAAGTTTTTGGCGAAAAATGCTTTTAATGCAAAAAGGTTTCCTCCTTGAACGGAGCGAAGACTAATTCCTCTTTTCATAAATGGAAACGTGGAAAAAAATTATTTGTTTCTTTCGAGTTTTCTTTAAAGAGAAATAAATAGCAGATTTACATAAGAAACGACTACGCCTTGTTTCAGAAACTGAAAAATAAGGTTTAGACTGAGAAATAGCTTTGAATATTTTACAGTTCTTATGGAGATGGAAATGCAGTTTTTCATAAAGCATTGGATGTTAAGTCATGATATTTGAAAAATAACACTAGAAATTGCTTTGGAACTTATGCTTAAAGATCGAGAGTGCATTTTTTAAAAAAAAGAATTTGTTAAATCCTCCTTTACTATAATGATCTCTTTACTAGTTAACATATTCTTCCTGCTTTAGTCTCTCAAATAAAATTGTTTAAAATGACGACTTCTAGCAATGAATTTTTCAAAAATACTTTTTTAGGCAATAAATAAAGCATGGAACAAGAGTTTACGCAGCATATAAAATGCAAATTATACTCATCAAAGATGACTGCAAGTAGCTTAGTTTTTTAGATGCATTTTCTGAAGGAAATTCAAGTCAGTTTTATGACGAGCACATATATCTTTTTTAAATCAATGTTTAGACGCGACGCTGTTAAATATGTCTAAAAATTTCCGAAACGATGGCGTTTTTATATACAATTTTATGTGATTGAACATTATAACGGTAAGAGTTTAGTATAATGGTCTGCTGAAGGCAAATAAAAGCATATAAATATGTAATCCACATATTGAAAGGCTTGGCTCCGGGATTTGGTTTGCTATTTAGTTAGTTTAGTCACGTTAACGTTCGAGTTAATATTAACATTAGTTTAGTCACGTTAACGTTCGAGTTAATATTAACTCAGTTTAGTTCAAATTAACGTTCGCAAGACGAAGACGGATTTGGGACGGATTTCGGAATTTTGAACCTTGATTGGAAATTTGAAATAAATGGCTGGGCAACAACTCAATTTCGAGGATTGTATATATGGACTTGGTAATATTAAATCTCTCAAGGGTCAAACATTCTCTTGTTGGTTCAGAACAGTAATTAGGAAAGGTAGAGAACACTCATTTGTCGTCCATATTATCTGAACATAGTTTAAATTCACGATCTCTTGCTCAATATAGACTTAGCTTAGAAGATGAAATGTTAATATAATAAAAGCAACACACCTTTAAAATGGAATTATCCATAGTGGGAAATTAAATGTTATATCATTAAAAGAAAACCATGGAAGTGTAGGAAGAATTTCACAATTCATATTACCATCTTTTAAATCGTCTGCCATTCTTCCTTATAGGGAAGACATTGTGGAAAAATATTAACTCAAAGTCAGACTTAGCAGAGTCGCAAGTTTAAGATCTATTTCCATTAAAGGCTATCATGTTAATCATGCAAGATCTGATGTCATCTTCATCATGTTACAATAGTTTAAAAATAATGAACACACTTCAAAATTACCCACTTGTAGCATTAATAAGAAACGATCTAATTTAATAATAATTAATTAATTTATTCATTTCTTCATAAATTATCACAAATTGAAAGCCTTACTTTGTGGAAGGACACACAACATTTCCTACTACCTTAGAGAGGTAGCAACTTGAGTACTTGTTTGCCTTTTAAAGGTACGAAGCATGAAACAATCCAAAATTATTTAGGTAAACTTCCCACAAATACCATTTGGATGATAAGTAGATAGTTACTAGAGCTGTAGTTAGATTTTAAGGAAAGTTACATTTTCTGTTTTCCTTGAACATGCGTCAATTGCGAATGTTAAAATTATGGATTTGCTGCCCCGTTACTCGAATTGCTGTCATGCCATAAATGTTCATCATATTACTGATATTTTTGAATATTTTCATAAAAGGTTTGGCTATTCTTGAGGCACCTCGGCGAAACTTGCATAACTGCGAATAGCATGAGCTTCGAATAGCTTTTTTTAATGCACAAAATATTGGCCTCAAAAAGGTAGTAATGTATACACATATGTTGCCGAAGTATAAAGTATTGCTAGAAAAAGATTTTCTTATCCATTATTAGCTTATTATTTTTGCTTTTTTCGTGTATT
>JAPMOR010086030.1:6607-43794 GCA_026543865.1 Argiope aurantia
GTGTGTGGAGTGACGGCTGAGGGTCGTTGGAACGGGCTATGTGTGTGTGTGGAGAAGCTGAGGGCCGTTGGAACGGGTTATGTGTGTGTGTGGAGAAGCTGAGGGCCGTTGGAATGGGTTATGTGTGTGTGTGTGTGAAGCTGAGGGCCGTTGGAACGGGTTGTGTGGGGGGAACGAAAATTTCATAGATGAAGAAAAGAACAAATCAAAGTTTTGTAAAGAAAGTATCGTTAGGATCATTTCTCTTGATAAAATTGAATGTTTTATTAACTATCCTTTCGAATCTATTTCATAAATAGTAATTTCTCAAATCCTTGAACCGTATAATTTATGAATAATGTAAAACGCTACAAATTTTAAAATTTCCTCGGATATGCGAACAATAATTACCTTTTTCTTTTGAAGACAGAAATATGATATCAACATGTATATTTTAATACTTGGGTACATTAAATGTCGAAGATTGGCAATAAATTTTACTCGGTGCTGCATACGTCGAAATTAATTTTAATGAGCGGAATGAATAGAACGCGATACTAATTGAAATCCATAACGTTTGAAGCCTCATAATCTTATAGAAAAAAAACTGTGTGATAACGATTCAGAATCGAAAGGATCTAAAACTGTTTTGGAATATCAAATCGTGCCTTTAAAAAGATATTGTCGATGAAGCCAGACATTACAATTTTGCTTCAAAATATGCAGTAGGCAATTTTTATTACTCCAGATAGATGCAAGACTAGATCCATTAGTTTTCTAAATTTCGATAACAAATTTTTGTCTAAAATTTATTTCAGTTGATAGTTGAAAAATGCCATCTGTGTTCTTGATGAAGATTTAGGTTTTACATATTAACTAATCCATTGATAACGGCTTTCTTTTGAGATTAATATTTTCAACTCGATTAATGTGATTAATAGTAATTAGAATGGAAGTTTGATGCTATTAAAATTATTCGATTATAAATGACTTAAATTTAATATTTAATAGCAGGCCATAAATAAGTTCAAATTCAAACTTTCGCTCTTTTTGATGCAATAAGGATTAGCATTTCCAACCTAATGAAAATTATTTCATCTTCTTAGAGATGTCTGAATTTAACAAGCAATATTTAAAAAAATTGCAACTCCTTTATTTAAACTGGAAGTAGAAGTTGGATATATTGCGAATGTTTTTTTCTGTCGTTGTCTGGCAATACTTTGAAAGAAAATTATAATAAAAACCCCGAAGCATTTGTTCACCTATTATCAAAGCTCTAGTCATTAAATTATGCAGTATCTTATCAACGAAAATCGATAATGCATGTAGTTCTTCTAATTCATTGCCTAACATGATAATTTGACTGTCAGGTCTAGACGTTTAGCACGCATCTTTCCCAAAGTGTAAAAGGTTTGGAGGATCTAGGCTTTTTCTGTCTTTTCCTTTTAACTTTTGGATAACTATAAATGCAAAATATGTTTAGGCATTTTTGGTCTATTTTGTGTTCTCGGTTACTTTGAAGAAATTTTATATAGCATGCTTTTTTAATGAATAAAGAGTAAGTACAGAGAGAATGATTAATTTTGTACATATGTGTATAGAAAATTCATTTGCATTTCTTTATCCATTAGAAAAATTTCAAAATATAGCAATTGTCTAAGATTTTCTTTGTTAAATATTGCAAGAAACGCACCCAAAAAATTCGGGGTTTATATATCCTTAGATTCTCTTAGTAGATAACAAAACATTTCGGGTACTCTCCCTTCATATTCAAAATTAATTTTCTCAATGTCTGCCTGCAGTAGCTCAAGTGATTTATTACCATTTTAATCCGTGTTAGCCTTTTCATTTTAATCTGAAATGCATCACTAGGTATTTATCTAAGTTTAGTGATAAATATCTCGCAACAATGAAAGAAATGAATTTCAGATTTTTTTGAAATCCGAGTATTATGCATATATTTTCAATTTAAATAGTAGCAAGCAAAGATAGTCAAACTAGGTATCCTTTTTTGAGATTTGATGCAGATTTTTGGATTTTAACAGGACTTCAAATATCATTATTTGATTCTTAAATACCTGGTTCTTCCTTTTAAAAGAATTGTTAATTGCAAAAATCATTTGAAATTGCCGCTCTCTAGATTTGGTAATTTTCTACTTTTATATTTGGCAGATTCAAAATGATCACGACTGTCCAATTTTCCTTTGCACCATTGGGAATACTCAGTTTCTTCTCCAAGGAGACATTGCATCTGAGTGCTCTAATTTTTTTTTGTTTTCTAGGCTTATATTCGAAATATTTTTTTCTGATTGTAAAAGCGAAATTTTTCATGTCCCTGAGTTTTGTTGCTTATTATCTCCGCGTTTACGTCAAGACATCTCTTGTCATTAGAGTATCTGGATAGAAAAATTTCGAAAATTTGTTTAATGTAAAATTATTGCATATTTCTTGATTGAAACCAGCAACCGCTTTTTAAGAATTTAAGAATCGTCTGATAACCAATGTCTTTCAACTGTTGCCTATTGAATATTTCTTTGATATAACGTGTAATTTCCCATAGGCGATGGTGTCATTATCAGATGGCTTCAAGTATCAGTTTGAGTGACATCGGATTCAACTAGATTAAGGATTTTAAATAACGGAGCTTGTTAGAAATTTCTGGAACTGTTAAATGCATTGCATGGACTAAAGTTGTTTGAAATATTCTTCAGCGAATTTGTCCTTTAACTTAGTTGAAACTTTGAGGCAACAAGCATCCATTTTATTTAACTGAGATGAATTCATCAGTAAGTTCTGTTTCGAATTAACAGAGTTAAATACGATATCGAACTGAAATTACTAAAAACTCATTTGATTACGGGATTATTATTTATTATAGAAATATTCGCTTTACTTTAATCTAAAACTGCTAAGAATTCTTGATTTTTTTTCCTTTAATATAGCAATTTAGTTAATCCGTGATTTTGCAAAAATAAAAATGATTTACAATCTAAGCTATTTTGAACTATTAGAATGATTTTTTAATGCATTAAGATCTGGTTTCGTCTTATTTTGGCTAATTTAAGAAGAAAATTCAATTATTCAGATAGTTTCTATTCAGCTGATATTTCTAGACTGTGGTCTTACTTGGGGCAATCAATTAAAATAAAGGATCATATTTTTCCTAAGCCATCTGCGATATATGAATAGGAGGAAAAAAGTCAATGTAGTGAATTTACAACACTCTTCAAGGAAAGTGAAAAACCAATGTCATTGGTATGTTCAATTTGATTTTGGAGGTATGTATATCAATTGAAACCCTTTTTTCCTTCTGTATTTGCCTTCCGAATTGCCTAATTTCAATTTGTGAAACATTTGTTAATGTAATGCAAGAATTGGGAAATTTCTAGCTCTTTTCAAAAGTTCATTTTGTAAAGAATATAAGGAATATAGTTTTGGAATAAATACATGTGAATAAAGTCGTATCTTTTTGTAAATTAGTGTAAATATCGGCACAGAATTCTCTTCTAACCGGCTTCTAAAACTAATTTTATTAGAGGGGAAAATTCCATTTAATACCGGTAGAATATTGAGCGTATACTTTAACGTATAGAATAATTTCGCTTTATATGCTTAACGATCGACAAAAACTTCGACCAAATGATTAACCTTCTCAAAATAGCCCTCCATTTGCGTCAGAACACGGCATAATTCTAACTTAAAAAAAGAAAGGCAAAAAAAAAAAATCATTATTCTAATGAGAAACTAAGTTGTAACCTAGATTTAAATTTCTTAATCTTGAAGGAACCGAATGAGATGAAATTGAAGCCAATTTGAATTTAAAAAAGTGAGAATTCAATTTAACATTTAGAGATTTGTGAAATTGTTATTGTTTAATCTCGCATAAGTCAAAGAAATAAAATGGATCTCGAAGTTTTGAAATTCATAGCTTCAAATACTATTAATTATTTCAAGAATATTGTACGTAAATATTCAAAACTAAATGCATTACTTTTAGAAATTTAGATTGATTAGTTGATTATTAATGGAGGAAATATCTTTAAAAAATATATTTTGGCTTCAGCTATCTAGAGTAGCATTGAGCTTTCTATTATTTCGAACTTTTGAATTTTTATTCGTAATTTTCTATACATTTTCTGCATCTCTTTTCAGAATTTTAATAGATGGCCAGCAAGTTAAAACTACGACTCTTCTATCTATATGAAAAATTGTAATTTCTTAAAGACACTCGAAGTTTCATCAAATTCTGGAAGATTTTTAGACCAGTAATGACGATTCTTCAACCGGTGGGTTTAATCAATTATTTCAAGGGTATAAAATTTTCTGCATTTATTAGTTAAAGATCAGTAAAGCAATGGAAGCAATTTCTATTTATAAAATGTCATTACCTTATTCTTAGTTTATAGATTATCATCTTGGTTTCAAAAACGTCTTTGAATGGCACCAATTAGCCTGGTGGGCTGGAAATGATTTTTAAGATTGTACTGAATCACTAGCAATTACAACCTCGGTAAGTACAAGAATAACTGTTAGTTTCCATTAGAACCATTAATTTCTTATTGAAAACATTTTTATGTGCTATTAGACTCTAGATGCCATTTTATTTTGCGAGTTATTTATTGATTTCACCCAATTCAGTTTTTAAAGGTGCAAATGTTATCTGACCCACCGAGATATTCAGAGTGAAGTATAATAGTGAACTTGGTTACAACTAGAAAAATTTTTCTTATAAAATATTTTATTTCAAATTAGTCAATTTCTAATGAAACGGTAATTGACCGATGTTTTATCGCTTAAAATATGGGTTTATTTGTTTGTAGTGCAAGAGATAAATTATTTATATGCGATTTTAATTGTCACTGCACCCATTAAATTTGTCAAATATAACGGATGCATTTAGATTTAGAATATAATAATTTATATTTAGAATATTTAGCACATTTTTATTTACTAAATATTTAGCATTTTTAAGAGTAAATGACATTGAACGAAAATCTAAGAATATATGCTGTTAAATGTTATTTTACATTTACCTCGTGACTGCCTTCTTTATAAATAACCACCACACCAAGTAAATACGTAATATTGGATTATTTATATTTTTGAACTATAAATTTTTGGCGATGTATAGCTTTATTGCTCGATATTTTAAATCTGAATCTGTTATGACTTCAGAAACTTTTTTCGTTAATTATTCATAAGTCACTTAAAATTTCAGCAATACTCTTCGCTTTTTTGACTCTCTAGTAAAACTGTTAGTATATTATAAATATTGATGCATCTTTTTAAATCTATTTTTAGAACTGTCTCCAAGTTGGTTGAAAAATTGTTTGAAATACAACTTTCGAATGTGACAAAAAATTTAAGTTTGAACTATCAATCAGCAGTTCGGACCTTGCTACGGAGGCATGAAATGTCCTAGAATGACAACCAGCATTCATGAAGAATTCGTGACCTTATTCAAAGTAGAAAACAAGTAACTTTGAAATGCTTGGTTATTAAATTTCAAGACGTAGAAACCATCAGTGGAATAGAAAATGTATTGTATATTATGGTCTGCAATATTTTAATATTTTTGAAACTTATACCTGTTCGAAATGTCAGTTTCCATCGAAATGTCACTTGTTTCGTGTAGTTTCATTTAACTTACATCTTTATTTTAAAAATTCTTCAGTGAACTTCTGTAAGACCTGGATAAAAATTTTAAACCATCCAGACACTTTGGAACAACATTTTTTATAAATGTTATATAAGGATCAAATGGTGATTTTCAAAAAGTAAATCTTTAATAACTGTTTAAAGAATAGTGATCGAAAGCTGTAATTTCTTGAAATAGTAATTTTTGATGTGCATTTAGATGTAAATTCAATTTTTAGAAAAAAAATCTACCCCCTATCAAGCATTGTTTTAAGGAGGGGTGAATCTGCCTTGGCACGTGATCAAAGTAATCTTAAATCTTGTATTCAAATAGATTGTATCGGATGCAATTTATTTGTCTACTCTTAAAATGGATCAAAATTTTTTATTCTTGCTACATTTTTCATAATAAATGATGTAGCATATGGGTAACAATCCTGCTGTCTTTGAAGATTGAACAATATGAAATTCATAAACAGAAACAGCAGAAATCGTTATGTCAACAAAAATATAATCATGGTGTTACTCTTTTTCTGTTCTTAGTTGTTGCTGTATTATGTATTAAAATTTTTATCTATAATTACCAATAGTATCGAGGATTGTTTCCACTCTTGAAATACATTTGCATAAACCATTTTAAATGGCTGATCGCCAAAAAAAATCTAAAAGTTTTTCACAGGCAACCAATTAAATTTGATTTCAGAATATTTGCAGAGCTTCTCGTTTCTTAGCATATAGTAATTGTAAAAATAAAAATAGTATTGTATTAAAATCGAAACGAAAATTTTTAACCTGCGTTGATTTTCTCGCTTTTTGGAAATTGTAAAATGATATTAACGCTTTATCATGTATAATTGTCAAATTCTTGCATTTCATAATGTTCGCTTAATTATTTGAATAATATTTATATTCTTATTGGTTAACTGCTGTTTAAAAGGTTGATTTGGGTCATTCTTGAATTTTAATAAAAAGTGGTTCATCTTTAAGATTAATGATTTGCTTTTGATGAATCCTTATTAACATCTTTGAAAAAGTATTGAAATGCGAAATTGGTCACTTCACTAAACGGAGGGCCTCTTAATATGCACTAGCCAGAGCAACAAAATGTCTAAATCCACCACTGTAATTTTATAGTTATTGTGTATTTTTAGGGCGAATGCTGAATAACAATATGGGAACTCGCTCTCCCTTTTTATTGTCACTTGTAAGCCATCAGTATTTCATTTTTATATGACTTAAGCTATTGGAGTGTTAATCATCTTTATATATAATATTGCTACCCGACTTTATGCGGGGTAGGTAAATATTTGTGGTAAAGCAAAAGAATAAAATACCTGCAACTAATTAATAGAATTGGATATTTAGATGAAAGGGAATATAAATATCTTCCCTGTAATCTAATGTTAATTAAGTTAATTTAAATTTTGTCAATATTTATAAAAATTATTACATTTGTAGTATTCTTTACTTGATACATCTTTATTGCTATTTCTTTTCCGAGATTTTCAAATCTGAATTTGTCATGCTTATTATTGAATAACTGGTTGAAAAGTATAATATCCACAATGATTTGCAATATCTCGAAATAAATTTCAAATTCGAAAACTTTCTGGAATATTTTCCTATTGCCAATGCTAATATGTTAAAAATATTGCTCATTTGTTGCATCCATCGACGTATATTTTAAATTTATTAAATATTTAAATTTAAAAACTTCGAGCCTGCAGTTTTATAGGTTTTAATTTTAATCATATATTTAAAATTTCTCAAAGTATAATAAATTCCTTTTTAAATAAAAATTAATAAATATTCCAGAGATTTTAGGAAAGTCCTAATTGGTTCGGCCGGCCAACCAATCAGGACACCACCTAAATTTAGCAAGCATTATTTGATTACCATGCCTGATCACCATGGTAATCGATATGCTTCAGGAGATAAAGTAATTCACTCGCGCTGTTAACGACAGCAAAATTTAATTAAAGTATAGTTTTATGAAAAATTCACTTTACAGAAATACGTCGAATGGATGCAGTAAATAGCACAGGGGTAGCTTCAGTAACTTTTTTCACTTAATTTTTACTTTGTTTTTGATGAAAATTTGATCGATTTTTTTTACTTCCTTAAGGCCTTATACTATTAATTTTTCTGTACATGTTTATCAATAACATCGATTTAAGATTTTTAGAATTAAAATGAGCTAATTGATAATTTCATACGTGTAGCGGCACTTGAGGTGCATTTCAGAAAAACTGAATTTCAAAGTTCTGAAAATTTTCTTAAAATATTGAATATCTAAAAATTAGAAAATATTTGTACTTCTTGGTATCCAGTCTTTCATAAACCATAATGAGAATTCGGCGTTTCAGAATTTCCCAATTTCTTGTCCATTTTTGTTGTATCCATGCTTGCATTTCTGAATTCTCAATTTCTAAAATACGTTAAATTTACAAAAATATTTCCCTGAAAATATGCAAGTTTTCTCTAGGGAAAATATTCTCCTTTCAGGAATTTGAAAAATGGATTCTTTCAATTTGTTTCAAAGGGTAGATTTTAAATAACATCGTGCTAACGGTTTAATTTCTTTTGCCTATTTACCGGTTATAAGATATTTCAAAGCAAAAACGATTTGAACATGAGTTTAACTCCCAGTAAATAGGTTAAGTTACTTTCTTATATTGTTAAATTGTATTATAAGTGTTATTTGTCATATTTGTTAAAATAATGTTTAGTATTTTACTTTAACAACTCTATAAAAACTTAAAATGAAATGTTAGAAGCAGTTAAGATTTTAAATATGAATGTTATCTAATTTTCTAATTAAGTATTTTTAATGCTTGCAACATTGTATTGTCTATCTATTAGTTGTATTTTGTTTTATTGTATTGTAGATCTGAAAATAAAATTTTCTTCTATTTGAAATTTTTGCTGTATTTGATTTCTATTAAATTCTTATTATTTGAAGTCACTAGATAAAAAGCATTTTCTGAATTTCATTAAAATTTCTATTTAAAAATATTTTTCAAAAAACCTTTTTTAAAGCTTGTTCTTCTTGTTAGCATTTTTGAACATCAGTTTAATTTTCTTTAACAATTTGATTTTCTTTAATTTTTCTTTCAACTGTTGAGATAGAATGAAGGCATTGGATGCATTCTCGTTACCTCATTCTTCTTCATGGCTCAATTTTAATGTAGTGTCCATCAATAATGCTATATGAATGTAATTTTTCGTGATTTAGGATAAGTATTTCTCTCAAAATGTTTAAATTATACAATTAAAATTCACTTGCGTTTATAGAATGGCGTAGCAATGAGTGAGTACATGTTTAAGGATATAGAGGCTCTTTTATAAGACGCTATGAGGAGTTATGCATGACCCCTCCTTCAAGCCGAAACCAAAAGTAAAGATAGGGCATCGCGAAGCAACCCACGCAGCATAAAAGCATCATAAGAAAATTGCTGGCAGCTGAATGGCAAAACCTAAGGCCTGAAACCAGCTTTATACTTAAGTCCTTTGGAATGCTAAACAATAGAATAAAACTGACAAAGATGGCAAATAAGAAAAAAAATTAGAGAAATAAATGAAAATTTGTGAAAAAGTATAGAAGTTAAGAAAAAGCATGATTATCTCCAAATTACTAATGACTAGTCATTTTCAAATTTCCTAAATATTTTTTCAAATATCAGAATGGTATAGTTCCTTAAAATTTTGCGTTTCAAGAATGTTTCGAGTTCCATCCAGCCAAAAGATCACTGCTTCCTTTGATTGTATTAAAATTCAAACTTTTTGCTTATGAAACTACTACCCACTGCTTTCTCAAAGACCTTTGCCAAAAAATTTGAACTGATGAACATCAAAGGCATTAGGTCCAGTAAAGGTTTTGTTGAAATAAAAATGTTTTGAATTCTTTTGGAATATTACAGGGACTTTTCCAATCATTTTGCCTTGAAGTTTTCATCTTGCCTTTAGTTTTAATTGGAATTTGTCAAAATAAATGTCATCTTAATTTCTATAGCAATTTTTGCTAATTTTTTAAATTTAGAAATTTTCAATTTTGTTATAAAGACCTGGTATTATTGTAAATGCTAGTTTTGAAATCAAATCATGACAATAGGATAAAAAAAATTGCCCTGCTTCCCTGTAATTTAAACTTGTAAAACTACTACCGACTAATGTCTCAAAAATCGGGTCTCCTGTTCCTCAGCATTCCGAAGGAAATATTTCGTAAAAGCGACATATGACAACTAGTGGAAAGACCGGATTTTTAAGATAAATAGGCAGCTGCCCATTACACTGCATACTTTTAGATGCTTGATTTATTTTATAATATTTTTAATGCAATGCATTTTATTCTCATGTTCTGATTTAATTTAAAAGCCCGTATAGTCTAACTATTTAAATTAAAGTCAAGCATTGCTTTAAGTCGAAAATATAACGATTTCTTTTATGTATTGATGCCCGCTTCCAATTCATTGTTACCCAGTTTTTTTTTTTTTTTGCAGTTGGTCAGATTCATAAATCAAAACCTTTAACCTTCTTATATTATATAATTTTATTTTGTTCAAAATTATGCTAAATGATCGTGTGTATGATATATTAAAGCCAGTTATCGTGACGATGACCTGATCAGTTGGAGTATGTTTCGGAATAATTGCTACCTTAAATTACTTTTACAGGTTGTCTATGCTAATCCTGACACAATAGTTATTTCTGTATACAGTGACAAACTGGCAAAATTTCTTAAATGGCAGAATTTAATTGACAAAGAATTGTATTTTAATTGTACTTTTGCATTATTGTATTTTGCATTATTTAAAGAATTGTATTTTTGCATTACGAAATCAAAATAGTTTTGCAGTTTTATTATTTTTATTTACCAAAATTTTCTTGTTAGCATTCTAATAAAGTTTGCTTTAAATGATAAAAACCGGCAATTGTAAAATTATTTTAGACCAATCTATAGATGGAGAGAATCTAATCTGGAAACGAGTTTATTGACTGAATAATTTTCATGATGTAGATATTAAAATTTTCTGAAATCGTGGATTTCTAAGCATCATTTCTCAGCCAATTTTGATTATAGAGAAGTGGAGCATTTTTCTTGTTTGAAATGTTATGTTTATCAAAATTTGGCACGCTACCTCTTGAATAGGAAGATCGTATAAAAATAATTTCATAATTGTTCTAATAGTTATCATTGTTCATTTCATAATAGTTATTTATAATGTGTACATAAGTCTTTAGGTCATTGAAAACATTTTCCCAATTGGAAATATGTACTTTCCCTACTGACTTGGAAAATGGCTATTGATACAGAACAGATGGAGAATCTGAAATAGAAATTAAAATTTTAAAAAAAGTTACAAAATCTATCTAGTTTTAGAATATCGAAAAGAAAGGGAATCCCATCTTGTATTGTCAAAGTTCCTCAGGAGGCTTAAGTTGACATCGACAGAGGTCATCTATACAGTCGGCCCACTGTACCGATTTCAACACTGGTCGTCACCTCGACATCACTGCCTTCTATTTTAGAGGGAAATCACAAAAGGAAACTTTGATAATGATTCCCAATTTCATGACTCGGCGAATTTCAAAACAAGTTATCCATTAAGTAATTTCTCCAGATTGCAAATCGAATTAATCATTGGGTATGCGTACTGTGTAAATATCATTTAAAACTGTATTTTTTGTAGTAATTAGATAATCATCTATGTTGGTTACTATGACTAAATTAATATTAATGTAGTGGCCAAAATAGGTGATTTCCGAATGTGGCTAGTGAAAGAGATTTGAAATCGCTGATGGATAAGTTATTTAATAATTCATCACGAATTAAATTAATTGCTTTAAATCCTAATTTAATGAAGTTCATCAAAAGTACCTTAATTTAATGAAATCTTTATACCCCCCCCCCATTTAACATGGAAAAAAAATCTAAGAATTCAAAACTAGCTGGATTTTTTACTTGACAGGGAATACCGTTTTATTTCTTTAAGTAATTAATCAATGTTTTATCAGTTAAAATTAAATCTTCTTAGTTAAAAAGAAGTCAAATTGCGTATGAAGATTCGTTCAATGCAATTTTTAAAACTTAAATTTCCATTCTCATAATAAATTTATATATGTAGACTACAACATAATGCGCTTAAATGCATTTAGTATCACCGCAACTTTGCTTTAGTTCTGAGCATATAAAAAAATATATGTATATATATTCCGGGATATTAGTTAAAAGTTGAGCGAGACTCCAAAGCTTGGGTGAATTCGTCATTTAATCAAACATTTTCAGAAATAATTAATTTTAAATGCAGAAAATAACGCAGTTGAACTTGAAATGGGTTTCAGAAGGTTTCGTGCAGGTATTATGCCACTGTACAATTTCACCGTTTCCGAGAAGTTCTTACAACATCTTTTTATTTTCCCCCCTTTATTTTTGAAAATTATTAGTAACAGGATATGAAGATTGAATTAGTATTAACAAAATTATTACAAGATGCGAACAGTAATACAATACTGAAATGTGCATTTTAAGACTAGTAATAATATCCAGCTGTTTTATGAGTAAAAGTATATTATTTACTACAATACGGGTTTCGATGTCACATCATTACAGAAATTGAAGTTAGTCTAAGGTATACTGTACGTCATCCTTTAGCACCAGTACACATTTCTCGTGTCGTTGCAAGGAATCAACTCATAAATAATCGTAAGAAGAAAAAAAGATGCTTAAATGTAACAACATGCTTTTCCCAACTCTGTTTCTGCGGGTTGTAAGACTTTTGCGTACCAGTCATAAAACTGTCAATCAATTGAATCGTTTACAATGCGGTTGTGTTACTGATAAGGGGCAGTTCTAGAAGAGGTTACAACATTTTAAACGTTATCTAAAAGTGTCATATTTGGCAAAAGTTAGCATGATGTTTGACACAATTTCGAATATTTAACGATACGTTCATTAATACAATTTCATGCGTTTTAATACTATATGAATAATTTCCACTTTGCTTTTTATGAAAGAGGAATTGCTTTTCAATGTATTTATTTAAAAATGTATGATAATAATCATTGAGGAATGATATTTCTTCTCATATAAATATTATTTCGAAGTGGATATACTCATTTCTTCTAGAGTTTAGATATATTTATTTAAAGTAATGCATTTATAACGTTTTGCATTAAAGAGTTTGCGTTTCTTTAGTTTTTGCTATATTTCTTCTTGATTCGTTTATTTAATCCAATAAGTTCGAACATTAAAATATATGTCATTTAAATATAGGCACTTAAAATTGTTTCTTAAATTTAAAGTACAAAGAAATGTAAGAAGTAAGTAAGAAGGAAGGAAGTAAGAAGAAATGGTAAGAAGGGAAAAGTTCCAAAAGCAGTTCTTGAAATGCCTAAGTAATAAGAAAAGCTTCCAAGTACGGATGTTAAGTTTCCGTGCTATATCAGTTAAAAAAAACGGTTTCCAGAGTAGAGCGCCATTACAAATTTAAACTTTATCTGTTTATCATCGTAGATTTAATTTAAATGTTACATTTTTTTTAAAAAAAAATCTGTACTCTGATAAAGATAAATTATTTGTTCATTGTATGACTATGCATTTTATATATGAAATATTGTAAGTATATGCTGCATAAAAAAAGCAGCTTAACTAAATCAGAAGTGTATTAATATTTTGCTAACTGATCATTTGTATATGTGAAAATTTGTAGGAGATATTAGCTGAATTCAAATTTAATTTTCTTCTAGTTGCACTATTTATTAAACCATAATCCCAATCTACAGTTAAAAAATAAAACAGAATTAAGAAAAATGATTTTTACATTAATATACGTAGTATATGTTCTTCATAAACTTGAATTATATTAAAGATAGTTCTTATATGTACAATAAGTCATTAAAAATGACGTTGAATGCAATTCTAGTAATGCACTCTTCAACATAAATAATATCTATACCTTTATTGAAATGTTTACTGATTAGCTATGAGATTTTTTCTCCATATTTTAAACAATGCAATTATTTATAATTTCAGAAGAATTCATGGCCGTTTTAAACTTCCATAATGCAAATCTCCATGTGCAAAATGCAAATCTCAAAGCCTCTTTTTCCTTCTAAATTTTTTATTGATTTAAATTAAATATTTATTCAGCAATTTTAAGTATTAAATTTTGAAAACTGAGGTCGCAAGTCCCTTTCTAAAAAGTCCACTTTAATATTGCACAAATAAAAAAAAGAGTGCAGTCAAAACGTAAAATAAATTTTAAGAAAAATATCGAAAACAAAAGACAACTTTCTACAACACTCTAAATAATATTGTAAAAGGAGGGAATATATATTTTTTAAACTATAAAGCTCCAAATTTTTTAGAATTATAAATAGCATAACGAATAACTTGTAAATGGTAATTAGGAATATTACTAGAATAAAGTTCCAAAATTAATTGAATCAGTACTTGATTATGACTCGAATAAATTTGACTATCATTAAATAAAAGTATAAAACTAAATATCTCTCTATAACTACAAAAAATTATCAAGAGCTGAGGAGCTCCTTGAAAATTGCCAACTTTACCTATTTAAAAATCTTGTCCCCCTCCCTTGATTCGAATTATTTAAATAACTTTTTTGGACTGTTGACATTACAGCTCCTTATAGTAGATTGAAATCTCTTGAGAATTTAATTATTATTAATAGAAATGGCTACAAGTGCCTGTTTCGATGTACCCATCGATTCGGACGTTCTTAACGATTTTTTTTCAGGAAAATAATGCACAAGTTTCAGATATTTTTCTATGGAAAAAAGTCTGATTATCTCACAATGAGCCCATAGTTTTCAGAACTCCAGTCGAGATGAACATAAGATTTCAAGAAAAATGAATTTAGAACATTAGTTTCCTTATTGAAAGAAATAAAGTCAGAAATAAGTTCTTTTATTGCATTGCAGGAGAAATTCTTGTAACATTAAAGAAGTTTTTAAAGATATGTTTTATTTCTTCATAATTATATAAGTCAACATTCACTTCTATTTCTGTAATTTACTTTCATTCATAATACATGAAACTTTCATTAAATCTTCAGTATATTTCCGTTATAGAAATTTGTAATCGTGTTATTAAAATGAAATGAATAATTTCCTATTAATATATTGCTAAATAAAATAATTGCATTATAATACTTGTGTCACAGTTATAATCTTTTTTTTCAGGCTAAAAGTTTGGTGATTTTGTATTAGATTTGAAGGAATATTTAATAGGGCATTAATTCTTTAATGCTGCTATCAACACACTAAAAATATTTCTTAGATCACTTTTATATTTAAAAATTATTACCAAAATAGCCTCTCACAAGAAATGTTCTTAATACTCAAAGTATGAAAATATTCTTACCATTGTTCAGCACTAATTTATTATGAAATTTATGCATGCCTAATATTAAATGTCATTTATGCAAAGAAATGCACATTTAAATGATCCACTTATCTTAAAACAATTGGAATCGTTAGCGATGGTAATAGTTAAGTTCGACAGTAATTTTTTAGAATGGAATTTCTATTTCAGATTTTTTTAAAGTTTATTAATTTTTATTTGAGAACTTTATTTTGCATACTTTGACTGTGAATGAATAATGCAGAGAATAGATTTGATTTGCAAGTAAAAACAATTTTTTACTGTAAATTTTTAGAAAGTTATCACTGAAAAAAGTCAATATTTCTTTTAATTTTTGATTAATTAAAATTCTAATTAAAAATTCAAAAAAAATCTCTTTCCTATCCTCCAAGGTATATATTTGCCAAATTTGGTAGGCAGACGTCCTGGTGTGTACAGAGCCAGCATATACCCATACAGACAAAAAAGTTTTTTTCCTTGTGTTTAAGCATCAACATTTAGTTTAAATACCAATACTTTTCTCGCCAAATACTTTTGCCAAAAGATAACATATGATTTAGCTAACCTAGACTAATCACTCCCAACCCCCCTTTTTTTCAAAGAGCTACGCATGATTTATTGGCCTTTGATGACCCGAACGCAGATGTCCGTGCGCATCTGTCCCACTACCGTTTCTGAGGGCATGTCGGGAACATTTCTTTTCCCATTATCCGTTTAAGATCAAAGGGGAAAACAATGCTCGGATTTTCCATGAATGAAAAATCCGCACCCAGTAATGTCAGTTTTTGGAATGAGGTGGTCAAAGAATTGAAGTAAGCTAGTCATAAATGAAAGTTATTTTAGGTGTACTTGGTGGATATTAATTTTAACAAAAATAGTTTTCTCTCTTTCTCGTTTATGAAATACGGAAAGAGAAAATATAACTGTAAAAAAAATCAAAATCAATATTATGACGAATCTGAGTTTAGATCTTCCCGGGTCCGATAGACATTTGATGAATTTATGTCTATCTGCGAATTCCATGATTCAAATATGCTTTGAGAGAGGAATGGAATTTGTTAATGGCATCTACTCCAAATTTGTAAATTTCCACCAAAGTTTTAACGAATTACTTTGAATAAATAATATAACGATAACTTGGAAACGGAAGAATACATAGAATTAACATTTAAAGAGTAAATGCGTAAAGTATCTTATCTATGTGTGCCAAATGCGTTAAGGAAGTGTCCATCTGTCGTTTTATACTCACAAGTATGTAAATGGGAAAAATTAAAAGAATAAAGGTGCCAAATTATTAAATTTAATAAATAATTTTATTGCTGCAATAGCAATGCTGTGTCAAATTTTAGTTTTAATTGGTCTTAAGAAAGGAGTTCGAAATACAGTTTTGTTTTTCAGTACTTTTGTGTTTACAGTGTAGCAGATTGAGATGAGCGAGGATAGGACCTTGTGGTTTGCAGTCCAGTCACTTGACCACGATACAAAAGCAATTGCTCGTGTAGCGTAGCTGTTAACTGGCTTATACGTTTTCACCACAACAGCATTTCAGAGAAAAATCGTGGAAGATCAAATTCTAATAAGCTGTTTTTCGTAATTATTATTCACTGTTCATAATATACAAATAAGGTTATTAAAAAGTGTTGAAGAAAGTTTTAGAGAAACCATTCTATCTGTTTTTTTTAAATAAAAGAACATATAACTGCATCTTTGAAAGATGATACACGATTTTAAGACGATTTAAAAGATACATTTATTCGTATATCAGGATCATTTTGCAGAAATTTAAAATGTTGATAACCCGAAATGCAACAGAGATATTTACAAGATGGTAAATGAGACTCAGTAAGTGACTTCTTTGGTAACATATTTTTCTGGAAACCCATACTAGTTACCTTTCTGATATAATTTGTTTTATTATCGACTAAAAATTAATGAGTTGCAGTCAGTCAATAAATTTTTTGAAATAAACGTAATTAAACTTTGATTTGTATTTTTAAAACCTTTTTGTACATAATTTATGCGAAAAAGAAAATTTATGCTCATTTTTAAATGATACTTCCAGAATTTGGTTAATATTTGGTATAAAAAGGTATGTTAAAAGTATCCTAATATATAATTTGGTTTTTAGATGCAATTTCCCCAACCGATTAAACAAAAAAAATTAGATACAAAACTACAAAATCACATACCATATTTTATATATTTAATTCATTGTAAATTTGAGTTATTGCGTTTACAAGTTTCAGAAAATACAGACTGTCAGACGGTCAAACTCTTTTTTGATTTGGCTCAATATTTGTCTATCCGATAGCTATTGAATCTGAGTAATGAATTTATCTATCTAGATCTCTTCTATTTGGAGTTATTGTGTTACTTTATATTCGGTCAACGGGATATACAGACTTCCTCTGAAAAGATTTGCACAAAAATTGATAGAGAACCACATATGTGGTGTAAAGACAGTATACCAAATTTCAAGCGTCTAGCTCTAAGCTTTTTTAAGTCATCTTTGGCGTAGAAAGATAGCTAGATAGTTTCTAAAAATGTTAAGGAAGAGGTTTGAAAATTGAGGATTCATCAAGATTTCGAATTCGAATTTTTACACGATTACAATACTTTCTCTATACTTGGTATACGAGAAAGTACTTAAAATATTATAGATATTGTCTATAATATGATATAAATATTATCTATAATATAGTGTATAGACATTCCAGCACTAAACAAGCCTAAGGATATAAGTACCAAACGCCAAAAAAAGGGGATTTCTCTCGAAAGTTTTTTTTTTTTTTTCAGGACAACAATAACTTTCAAGAACATGAAATGAACCTTAAAATAGAGCGAAATATTAACTTTTAATATTTGAAGAGATAATTTTTATCTACTGACTAACATATGAATTTTGAATTGCTTTTTCGGAATTTTTGCTCTTTATCTTCATTCTCCGCAAGCCACAACATTTTATTATTATACAAAAATTCATGTGCTTAGTAGTTATAGATTATCTGACCATTACGCCTAATTAAAACCGTTTTGCTAAATTCTTTTTAAGTGCGAAATATTCTCAAGAAAGAATGACATCAATAGCATCGATTTGGAAAATTTTAGCATGAGCTATAATATGCGTAGTTTGACCTTTATATTTGACGATGAGATGCGAAAAGAGTAAAAGGATGCAGATGCAATAAATTAAAATATTTAAAAGGTAGATAACTGCTATTTCATTCAATTTATATGTTTTATATATTATTTTAAGCTAAGAGCAGAGGATAAGAAATATATAAGTTTTAAATGTCATTTTATCAATTTTATTCTTTTGCTTAAAGTTTAATCTTTCTTCGTTCTGAATACAATATTCTTAAGAGTTAAAGCGAACATTATTTAGCCCAAAGGTGTCTTTAAGCACATTTTAGATAAGTTTAAAACTTTATCATGTGTTATTACACTTTATTGCACTTTTAAATTTTCTTTTACTTTTCATCTTTTTTTTTCTTCTTTCTGTTATCTCTTCCTTAAGAAAGTAAAACTCCACTTTCTTGTTTGTTACTGAACATGAGGGGTTAAGCTACGACCTTCGTAATACAAGGCCTCACAACTCCCAACGCTTTCAGCCCGTGACGTGATGAGGTTGGATGAATTCTGTAGAAAACGATAGTCGTTATCGTATTGAAGAATGGGAAATGTGTTATTGGCTTTGTTTGAAAGTTTACTGATCTTTTTGCATATTAATTTTAATTTATCGTAATGAAGATGCCTAGTGTGTACTGTGTTTCCAATTGTAAAAGTAATTACACAAAAAATAGCTCCAATGTTTCTGCATTTTCGTTTCCAAAAGATGAAAACACTAGAAGAGCATGGATCTCTGCAATAAAGCGGGACGATTTCATACCAACTAAATATAGTAAGGTAAGTTTGATTTTTTTTGTACAATTTTTAGTTAATTAATTCTTTTGAAATACGAAACATTTAAAATTATGTATAACTTCCATTTATCTTCGGTCATTTTTGTTTCCTCTACATTTAGTTACTTATGCTTCCAATTACTTTGGTATTGTTTGCTTGAGCTAAATAAAAATCTTTGTTTTATTGTTATTTCTCAGTTTTTTATTTACTTGTTTCTAATATTTAAAATGTTTTGTTTCTGTATCTTTTTAATTATACTTCAGACATATTTTTAAAAATCTGATTTAGGCCTAATATTTGTTGCTAACATTTAGGTCTGTTCTAAACATTTTCAAGAAAATCGGTTTTTAACAGAGAAGCCTTTAATACCAGTACAGGATAACTTATTCAAGTACCACTAGATTGTAAAACGCAATTTTTTAGAAATTTTTAATAATTATCACCAAAATCTTAGAAAGTACTTATTTATTGTTATTATGCTCTTATAAAAAAGTTTAAAATCATCTAATGAATAATAAAACTTAATTTTAATTATATATATCATGACTATAGATTATAGCAGATTAAACTTATATTTTATTCTAAAATATTATGTAAAAAAGTTAGATATAGTTATAAAAAAATATGAATTGCATGCTCATATAGGTTTAGAAAATGTAGTTTTTATTTGTTTATCTATAAAACAATTAATATTTATTATTTTTAAATATCATTAGTTATACACAATCTTTAATTATAAATGAATGCAACTTTTACAAAATATCTGAAACTTTTTTTAAAAGTAATGAAAAGTTACTGTTTTTAAATCCATTTTTAATACCGTGAAAATCAATTGATTAATTCATATAGAATATTGCATTTCTTGAATGGTAGTATAAATAATTACTATAGATATTCCAAAATAATATTGAACTAGGTATTTATTTTGGATGAATGAATGTTTCTATTGATTTTAAATTTTATTATTTAATACTCAATATGATTTTATTTAATACTGTCCAACATACGTTAGCTTTTAGTTTATGCATTAAGAAAATATCTATTCTGTTTTTGATTTTAAGTTTTAATAAATTGCTAATTTTTTTTATCTAAAGAAATCCACCTTTTTTATCTAAAGAATTCCACTTTTTCTTCTTTCTTTCTAGGCTTGTACCTGATGCTGTACCTTCAATTTTCCCTAATTTACCCTCATACTTTTCCTCAGAATCAAAGCAAGAAGTGAAACTCCAATGGATAGGGAAACACATAAAAAAAATGGGAAAACTTAAAAGCAACTTTTAAATAGCAGTTTCCAGGACATATCAAAAAGAGAGGAGATATAAAAAAAATCAACGCTTTTTCTGATTTAATTTTAAAATTTAAAAACTTTAAATCAAATACATGGAGTATAATTCAAAAAGCAAACAAACTAATTTTTGTCTAGGCACTTCTCAAACTCCTAAGGTAAGTCATTCTTTATTAATTTCTTCCAAATTAGAAGTAATTTGTAAGTTTGCATTTTAACTTTATTTAATATTATAATTATTTTCATTTGTCTGTGTAAAATTTATAATAAATTTGGAAAACAAAATGTATTTTGTTATTGTCTCTCTGTAAATAAAATGTTATGATTCAAATAGTGTGTGATTTTTTTATTTGTGTTTTCTTTTACTGTTTCTACAGATTGAATTAAAATTAATTATAAATGCATTGAAATGCAAAATCAGATATAATAAAAGCTAGTTTATTAAATTGTATGAATTACTAATATATTAAATGAAAACCATTCTAAATGTGAAAAAAACAAGCTGTGAAAGTAATTCTTTTTTATCAACAGAATTAGTTGGTGTAAAATTTAAATTTTATATTAAATACATTAATATTTTATTTGAAAGTTCATAAGTAATTTGAGAAGTAAGCAATTTTAGGTTAACTTATAAAATACATGTATTACCTGCCACTACAATAAAAAAATTCATCAAAAGCTTTAAAAAGTATTAGATTAATTTAATTTTAAGCTTTAAAAAATATTTTCAGGGAAAAAACAAAACTATTTTTAATAAAATAAAAACAAAAATCTCCATTAAAACAAGAAAAACTAACAATAATACCCCAATGTATATATCTAATAAATTTACATTGTGATTTAAATGTTATTAAATGGTCAATAAGCTATAGAGGACCTTAAGATCTTCTACCATGACGTTTCTTTTATTCACACAGAGAAAAAATAAATAATTTTGAATTTTATGCAAGGTAAATGTCTTAATATTAATAATAAGTTATTTTTAAGTGAATTTAAATTATACCTAAACATCAAGGAAGAAAGTGGGATTCTGCTCATGGCAGCCAATCATCCTACCCGTGTGACGTCACAAATAAGTTGTGAGGCTTTGTTTTACGAAGGTCGTGGTTAAGCAGATTTATTTCCAACACACTACATGAAATCATTTTTCTATTTCTTTACTGAAGAATAAGATCAAAGGGAAATTCAAACAATAAAACAATATTTAAGTCGCTTGTAATATTATAAAGATAAATATTAGTGTTTTATCTGACGAAAATCCGATAGATTTTCATCAAAAAAAAAGAGATATGAATTTTTGTTCTTTATTCATTCTGAAGTACATCAAAAATTTACACGCATCATTTGGTAAGAAATTCCTTGCATGAAAATGAACTTAAAGGAAGAAATGCATTTTATGAACTTTTTAGAAAAAAAATTATTAAAAAACTGGCCTCTTTTTTGAAAAAAAAAGAAAAATAATTCTTTGGTCGAAATACAAGGCTACAGTCTCTGAAAAAGATGTTATATCATTTGATAATTTGCCCTGTTCTTACAGACTTAGAAATTTAATTAACTTATACTTTTTGAAATAAGATAAACGTGAAATTATATCTTAACAATTACAATATATTTTAACTAACACTAATAATACCAAAATATAAAACCATCTTATTAATTATTATTGCTTAATTATGAGTTTACTGATACCGTCAATTGAAATTTGAAATTTGACATGCTCTTAATTAAACCTCATGACCTCTCATTAATCCTGGGGTTATTTCAATCTTAATAAACAGACGATCCACGGAACTTGGAGACTTGTGTTTAATTTCGGAA
This sequence comes from Argiope aurantia, assembly GCA_026543865.1. Taxonomy (NCBI): domain Eukaryota; kingdom Metazoa; phylum Arthropoda; class Arachnida; order Araneae; family Araneidae; genus Argiope; species Argiope aurantia. The sequence goes on from JAPMOR010086030.1 coordinate 28,615, forward strand.
TTTTCGAAAAATCAAAATGTACAGAGGATTAATATAAAACGCAATTCTCGGTAAAATGCCGTCGTTTTTTAAACATTATAGAACCTAATATGATGTGATGTAAAAATTTCTGGTTAAACTGTACTTGCCTTTTAAATCTTCTTGAATTTGATTTCAAAAATGTGTTTAAATTTCCATTTAATATGAAAGGATTTCTAAGAGTGAGCCGTGCCAAATGATGGGTTTTAAATTAAATAAGTCATAGATACTTTTCCCCACATAAATGGTTGAGGGAGTTGTTATATCTTGGGACGATTTTGTCTTGGAAACAAATTGTATGCCTTTATTATTTAGTTAGAGAGAGATAGGCTGCTTAACCGATCAAGAGCAGTTCAAGAGACCTAATGAGGTTATTTCATATTTTGAGGATTCCATTGAAACCTGATGATGCTATTGCATGTTTTGAGGATTCCATTGAAACCTGATGATGCTATTGCATGTTTTGAGGATTCCATTGAAACCTGATGATGCTATTGCATGTTTTGAGGATTCCATTGAAACCTGATGATTCTATTGCCTGTTTTGATGACGCAATTAACAAAAATTAAAAGCCGTTTTGAGTTAAATAAGAATTTGTTATAATTATAGTTTTGATAATCATATCCTTACAATTTTTAATCGTGATAAATTGTAAAGATATGAATAAAGACTGCTTTATATAAATGTAAGTATCTGTTGCGAACTTAAAATTAGTTTTACAGCGTATTTAATTTCACGCTACTTTTGCCACAAAAGATATGCTGTTGTAATTTGGAACAAATGGCATATTTGCTATTTGGATATCTCAAAGTACATATTTGTACATTTTTTATTTATGTTATACAAAGGGTATTCAAATGAAAAGGTATGCAACAACACTGAGGGTATAAATGAAGACTTTATTCAAAGTATACACCATAGGACTGAATACAACGATCCCATTGATTAACGAACTGAAGGATTCTTTGTTCCCAGAATTCCTGTGGCCGTGACGAGACCCAATTCTGCACAATTCCTGTGGCCGTGACGAGACCCAATTCTGCACAGCGTCCTTGAGTTTGCATGCGAGTTGAAGCGCTTCCATTTCAGATGTTGTTTCAGGGGACCAAACACATAGAAATCACAGAGCGACATGTCTGGTCTATAGGGTGGATACATGTGTGACCCTGGTGACGCGTGGCTGCGCGTTATCACGGAGTAGAACCACACCCTCCGTGAGTAGCCCCAGTCCTTTGTTCTTGATGGACTTGCGTAGTCTTCGGAGTGTCTCACAGTACACATCAAAGTTAATGGTTTTGAAAAAAAAACATTTGAAAAAAAAGCGCTTCAACTCGGACGGCAAACTCAGGATTCTGTGAAGGACTGGGTCTCTTCACTGCAACAGGAATTCTATGAACAATGAATCCTTCGGCTCGTTAATCAATGAGATCGTTGTGCTCAGGCCTATGATGTATACTTTGAATAAAGTCTTCATTTATGCCCACAGTGTCATTTAGTACCTTTTCATTTGAACACCCCTTGTATTTCATTTTAAAACACATCAGCATTTTTTGTAATTCAATTAATAATTTTTATAATTAATTATTAACAAACTTTCGATTAAATTCTTTTTTGACTTAAAAAACACATTCATCTTATTTTTGTGAACAGTCGTATATATGATGTATTGCTGTTCCTTGGAAAAAAAAATGCTTGCTAAAATGTGAAGAAAGAATTACTATTCTTTTTTTAAAGGATATCTAATCGATATGAAGATTGTAATAGGTTTATTTGTATAATTGGATTTAACAGAATTTGAATCGTACCACTTTAAACTTTACCCAGGATGAAAAAAATTAGAAATCTTTCTTGGTGTAATATTTTCTTTTATATAAAGTAATATAAATGCAAAGAATTGTTTCCTTTTTGAAGCAAAGTGATGATAGCAGAAAGCCTGTGTTTTGATATATGTGATTTGTTAAAAAGAATATCTTTCGAAATAGAGCGTTTATGTCCTACTTTAACCAACCACCTACTATCTTCTTGTAGATCAATCCCGTTGCATAACGTTAACCATGATCTTGTTTGCACATTTGTAAAAAAAATCGTCTTTTTGCTATTGATTTATGAATAATAGAATAGAATGAACTTATATATAGTATATTTGGAGATTTTTTTACATTGCTGAATAGAAAAGTTAAGTATTCGTGATGACCTTTGCAACAACACTGTATTGTTGCTTTAATGAAACATTGCAGTAAGATTATGGAAATGATTACTTTAGGCATTACGAGTGTGATAATTGATACCAGTGTTGGGTTGGAAATGCTGTGATACAAAAACTTGGCTCAAATTCACGTCAGCAGAAATCTTCATTGAAAGGAAGTGCAAGCAAATAGTCATTTAAAAATTGGTCAGATAGTTCGAAATCAAGGATCTTTTCGCTGAATTTTAATTCATGAAGTGTTGATGCATCTCTGAATATAGTAATTTTTGTGTTCGTTTCTTTGATGGTGGTGACAATACGACTAAACTAAATTAATTTCATTAACCCCTTCAGGATCAGCCAGCGGAGAACGAAGCGCTCTCACAGGATCGAACGCTCCAAAGTGGAGTTTTCGGAGTTAAGCCTAATTTTACAAATTTTTTTTTATAAAATCAACATTTTTATGTAACGACTTCAATTTTGCAATATACTACTACTTAATATGTATTAATATAAGACTATAACATTAAAAGAAATGAATGAAATAAGCAAAACATTCAACTTTTAATTTTGCCCACGAAAACAAATATTATACACATGAAAACAAAGTTATAAATATAAAAATTCTGTAATATTTCATTCTCATATGCAGCAACAGTTACCTGAATGCATTTTCCCACACAGCAAAAAAATTGTTTTTTTTTATACCAATAAATCTATCAAAACTAGGAACGCATAACAGAACCAATGCCTTCCCGCAAATGAAGGTCAAATGCCATGTAATTCAACTTTTAAAGAGTCCACTTTTTTTTGTAATGGGAAGACAAAATATAACGGATCAAAAACATAAAAAATACTGCGTAGCGATCCCGAAACTGCAAACGACAAATCTATTTCTGCTACATAAACTAATAAACATTCTATCCTTTCTCCACTCAGTCAAAATATAAGCAAAAACCTAAAGCAAAATAAATCATGACCCTTTAAATGCCCAATCCTCTCAAAAGAGCGAACGCGTGCAATTACTTATATGTTTAAATACCTCGGATCAAGTAAAAAATAAAAGAAAAACTCAGAACAGAAAGCGTGTATTAAAGGTCAACACTCTGCGAAATATACTTCAAAGTTATAATTGACTTCAACCGCCATCTAGTGTCATTTAAATTTTAAATAAAACATTACAAATTGAAATCTTATATATGTAATCATGGGCTCCTAGAGTGGGAAAGACTCATCACATATGATACCTTGGGTCCTGAAGGGAGACTCGCGTGATCACGTATACGTGATCATGGTCCTGAAAGGGTTAAAAAAACAATTTTATGAATTAATTTTAAAATGATGTTATAATTGGCTTGGGAGGACAATATCTTAGATAGTTATTAGTGAAAATTTAAATAAAATGTAATTATATAATTTGTTTATTAAAATTTTGAAAAGCTGATACCATAAAAAATAGTATATATATCCAAAAAATAAAAATAAAAATCCCCCCCTTGAATGTAAATTTATTATTATTGTTCAAACAGTGAAACGTTTGGAGTGCCAACATACGAATGTATAAACATACGTATGTGCACACATATACATACACACATATTTACGAATAAAAGAAGACGCTTTTAGTACTAATTAAGATGGAGACTAGCATGAGTATTTATGCATTTCATCTATGAAATCGAATCTAGAAGAAGAAAGAATCCAAGGCCAATAGTCACATAAGCGGTAATTAGTTTAAATAAAACTCTATTGTCGTAAATAAAGTAATATTAATAAATTATCTTCTGGTGGAGGAAAATTGAAGATAAGTGCAAATAAAATGAACTTTCAGATAGATAAGTCTATTTTTTTCGATTTCCAGATTAATTAGATTGTGATAAATAATTGAAAACCCATTAAACAATTTTATTCATAATCTTTTTTTTTAAAGATAAATTGATGTGAGTCTTAAAATTTTCAAGCTGAAATCATGTATTGATTTGTTAATTAAAGAATAATTGCTTCCCCCTTCAAACCCCTTTCCCTAAACATTAATTTGACACTTCTTATTTTAAATATATAATTGAAAAAAATTCTACTTTCGTTTCACGGTAGACGTATTTTAGAATTTTTCGATTTATATAAATAGATGAAGTAAAAACATCTAGAATAAAATGTACAATCAAACTAAATATTTGCTGAAATCTACAATTTATTTCCGATTTTAAAAATTATCAGCAAGTAAGTTTTTATAATGAGATAGATTTATTAATGAAGGAAATGTCTTAAATTTTTTAAATAAAAATGCTTATAGTTTTTTTATTAAACGATATAAAATCAGAATTTAATAGTGTTTTAATTCTCAAAAAGGCGACTTAATGTTACTTAATAATTGCTTTATGACTTAATAATCAAACGATTAATTTTGAAGATGAAATGTTTTAAAATGAGAGAGATTTAAATTTATTCAGCACCAATTAATTAAGGAAAAGATTTTTTTGGTACTCTTAATTATTTCAAAGATTACATTAGATTAAAAGTTTTAATTTATAAAATAATCTTTATTAATCAAACATTACGTAAGATTACAAGTTTTAATTTATAAACTAATTTGTAAAAAATTATTTTAAATATTTAATTTATAATGTGTTTTAAGATATTATTTTATACAACACAAACTCAATATTATATCTTAGATCTTAATTTCCTTTCAGACAAATGTGAAAAAAAAATCTTTATTGACTTTCTTATTTCTTTCTTCCAGTGCATGATAATCTGTAAAACAAAGTGTTCCGCAGTTTGCTTTTCAAAAATTCCATTATCGAATATCTTTGAAAAGGGATTATCTCGTACATAAACAATGTTATGATATAATGATTATAAAAAACTTTTTTGCATCGTTGATAAAGCAACATGGGATAAGTTTTAAAAATAAACACTGAAATATTTATTTTGCAAAATTTTGTCAAGGAAAAAACTAGACTATTATTTTCCCTTCTAGTTATCTTTTGAAAATTTTATCTCACATTTTTCTTTTATCTTGAGGTGCTTTTAAATCCGCCCCACCCCTTTTATTATGCTCTTAATCTACAAAAGAATCAAAGACTTGATAAAATTCGGTGGTGGTTATTTTATCCATCAATATAAAAATGCTGAAATAAAATACCAATTTTTACATGCATGCAAAAATTTTTGAATTTTTAAATGTTTATTTCCTACACTTTTACTTCCCGGAATTTATTTCTTTGAGATCGAATTAAAATTAAAAACCTGATCTGAATTTTTAATTAATTAATTAATTTATTATTTGTAAAGGTTTTACAAAAATGTCCAGTAGCATCGGTATATTTTAAGTTATGTATTGTTACGAAATTTCTGCCGGGGTTCGTTTGGGTAATGGAAGTGATATGTTGCAAAGAACGCTCAATCAGCAGGCGACAGTACAAAATAAAACAACGACGTTTATTTACACGAAGATACACAGGACAGCACAAAAGCGACAACTATATACAGCACAGAAGACGATTATCTTCTCCCGAGACGTGTAGCATACAACAGCACACACAGCAGCATACAACCAGAATCTACTGCAGACAGTAGCTCACAGCTCAGTTCAGCACTAGCTTGACTCCGTCGCTTCCGATTACTCTGTCTTCTACTTCTCCGACTCTGACTCGGATTACTGACTTACTTCGCTGCTCTCGAACTCGTACTACTGGTTTGTCTTCTCTGGCAGCTGCAGCCCCTTTTATAGGTCTCAGGAGGCGGGGCTAGAAGCCTCTCAACCAATCATGAACGTTAGAGGCGTATCTCGGTTCCCAATGGTCGGATATGGAAAATTCTCGATGTTTCGGGTATAATCTATTTTGGCATCAAAGTCGCCAAATGGTCGCCAAGCTCTGGGACCTCCGACGAGACACCCGGACTCCATCCAATACAGTTGACTGTAAAACGGTCTTTCTGATGATGGAACCAACTAAGCTGAGAAGCAGCATTACAGATTCGTAACATTGTCCCCCTCCTAAGGACTGCACTTCCTGGGTAGTCCCACTTCAATCCAACAGCTGGCGTAGGTTTCCGAATGATGTGATGATGTTAATGCGTTTGGCGACTTCCGCACTTTCGAAGATGGCATCATTCACTAATTTGGCGGCGACTAACGATCCATTCGAACCTTCTCAATGCTTTTGACACGGACCTCTCCGTCGTTTCGGAAGGTACACCCAGACATGATTTCTCTTCTTAAAATGCAATGTATCCCATAAATCGAAACGCTGGATCGTAGTAGAGGCCTCCGGAATGAATTCTTGCCAAGCATTTCGGTTGGTCACTTTAAACTTCTTCCATCGAACCAATCGTATATCAGGATTATCCAACGGTGCCTTCTGAAGTCCACTCGAAAGCCAGGTATTCGCCTTCGTCGACAAAGCTTTCACGGGAATACGTCCACCTCTTCCCACTTTATTCACGACACTCCAGAATTTTCCGCAACTCTCCACACCGGATCGTCTGAAGAGTACATCTGCCTTTACGAGAAGGGCTCTTCTGCTACAACGCAACTTGACCGGATACACAGCAGATTCATCAGCTCCTATTTGCATGACACTTCTATGCAGATCCACAGCAAAGATGAATTCTTGAAGGAAGTTGAGACCGTGACTACGGGGATCAGCGATACCAGCCACGTAGTCTTCTTCCATGTCACTATGCCAGGAGATATCAAGAGGCTTGCAGAGAGGTAGTTCCTTTAATCTTTGGGACGAATCCAATCAGCGATACCAGCCACGTAGTCTTCTTCCATGTCACTATGCCAGGAGATATCAAGAGGCTTGCAGAGAGGTAGTTCCTTTAATCTTTGGGACGAATCCAATCCAAACATTGTCACATCAACTCTTGCATCCATAGGTATCGAGCGCGGGTCGCAACCAACCGACCCGTCCGAAGAAAGTCCATCTTCTCCATCCCCAAGCGCCTGCGCTTTCGGTTCCACTTCAGGGGACTCATTCGGACAAGACTGTTTCAGTTCCGCAGTTATTTGACATTCTCCCTGTTCGCTCCTCTCCTTATTGAACTTTGGTTCATTCTCCGGATGGCTAAGTTCCTTTTCAGTGACATCGGTCTCCATTCGGTCTTCAGTCTTTTCTTCCACTTGGCTCTCGCTGCTTCCTTCAATTTCTTCTGTGATATCTTGGACTTCTTCTGTTTTATCACATTTATCTTTTGAAATTTCTTTCCACGACGAAAAATCTTTTTTCAAATCACTCTTCATGTCTTCCGTAAAGGCTTTCATTTCTTGCAAAAGTTTCTTTTGTCCTTGCATCATCTCATCCATAAGTTTCTTCATCTCAGCCAACAGAGCCAGTAACTCACCATTACCGCTATCAGCCATTTTTGCTTGGGATCTCGTCAGCACCATGCACTATTAACCACTATCCGTTTTTGACACCAAATGTTACGAAATTTTCTGCCGGGATTCGTTTGGATAGTGGTAGTGATATGGTGTAAAGAACGCTCAATCAGCAGGCGACAGTACAAAATAAAACAACGACGTTTATTTACACGAAGATACACAGGACAGCACAAAAGCGACAACTATATACAGCACAGAAGACGATTATCTTCTCCCGAGACGTGTAGCATACAACAGCACACACAGAAGCATACAACCAGAATCTACTGCACACAGTAGCGCACAGCTCAGTTCAGCACTAGCTTGACTCCGTCGCTTCCGACTACTCTGTCTTCTACTTCTCCGACTCTTACTCGGATTACTGACTTACTTCGCTGCTCTCGAACTCGTACTACTGGTTTGACATCTCTGGCAGCTGCAGCCCCTTTTATAGGTCTCAGGAGGCGGGGCTAGAAGCCTCTCAACCAATCAGGAGGCGTAACTCGGTTCCTACTGGACGGATCGGGAAAATTTTCGAAGTTTCGGGCAATATCTATTTTGGCGCCAAAGTCGCCAAATTCCTCGCCAAGTTGCCAAATGGTCGCCAAGTTTGTCGCCAAGCTCTGGGACCTCCGACGCGCTACACGGATTCCGTCCATTCAGATGACTGTAAAACTTTCTTTCTGTTGATGGAACAAACTATGCTGGGAAGCCGAATTGCAGGTTTGTAACAATATATATTCTTTTTAAAACTTTTATTGAGCTTTTGAGTTTAAATAAAGTTCATATTCCTTTTACTGTTTCTTTTATATTTAAATTTAATTGCGGTGAATGGAAGCGTTTTGGATTTTTGTGCCTTTTTTCGTCAACAGGGAAATAATTGTCGAAAATTTTTTAATTTTATGGAATTCTGTTTGCTCAAACATTCATCGCTGCGAGTTAGTCGTTCATGAGTTTTAGTGACTGTTGCTAAGATTCAACAATTTTTTTTAACGCTTCTTAAGTGAAAAGATATAATTTTTATAAAAATCTTATAAATGTTCAATAAAATCCAGTCACTCTAATTTTAAAGTTTATCATGTTGAAAAGAAATCGATCATGTTAATTGAAATTGGTAGTTTGTTTATCCTACACTTAAATACGGAATTTTTTAAAAATATAAGACATTTTTATTCATGATTAAATTAATAATTCGTTATTGATTCATTACTAAAAATTTTTTAGATTTTCAATTTTAAATAAGCTTTAAAAAGGGCCTTAAATCTATTGATAAATATTATTTTTAAAAAATACACATTTCTCTAAGAATGAATATAATTTATTCACTATCAAGCAAAAAGAACATTTCTTTTCAAATTTCCGTTTAATTAATTAAATTTTTGTTTTTTTATTTATCTCTTCTACATCGGGGTTGCATTATTGAAAGATAACATTCTTTGATCTAAGTTTTTATTAATAAGTGCTAAAACAAAAGTAAATATTATTATTGACGTCTAAAAGGCAAAATAATATTTCTAATTCATTTTCATCCAATTCCTTCAAGTACTCCGTACGAACGTTGCCATATTTCTTTTAAACTAAAGGTCAAATCAAATGTATTCAACGAACTTAATTATTCTATGTTAGATATTCGCTGTTATAATGTGGTCATATAGTTTTTATAATTCTATTTTCTATAAAACAAAAATATTCATAAGCCCATATACATTGGCTGAAGTAAAATGCTCAGAATGATGAAGAACGCAAAAATTAACTTAATTGTATAGCCATTATATTTTTTGACACGCACGAACACAAAATAAAGAAGAAAGAGGAATTAAATTTTGGACAGCAGAGCTATCTTTCGCTTCAAAGTCATCAGTAGTCTTTTGGAACTGTATCACCCATCTAAAAATAGCGTCATCTTTTGTCACAAAATTACCAACAGAGAGAGAACAATAATTTTGATGCTAACATATGCCGCAAAATCTGTCAGCGTGTTACCATCTTATAGGAATGATCTATACAACTTCTTCTGTGTATTGACGAAAAAAGTTGAAAAACACAAACTAATCAAATACCCAATTATTCTTTAGTACAAAGCACCTATACTGTGCATGAATTTACCATAATTATTATTAATTCAGGCTAATTTGAATTAAAGAAACGGATTAATCAACTTAATATTGGATTAATTATTAACATGGAATTGACTCTTTATTCATAACAGAGTTGAATGAAATAGCAGAGAAAAGGTTGGTGAAAAAAATTCCATATTGGAATAAGTACCCAAATATTGATGGATGATATCCAAAAAATTATTTGCAAATCGAAATTACAATTACAGATAGCAAAGCTATTTCTTTATACAAATTCTATAAGCTTAGAAAACTATCAACGAGGTTAAACACGCATAAACGAGTTAAAACTGGAATTAAATGCTTTGTAAAATTGATTTTAATAAATAGCTTGGCCATGGCAGTTGAGAAAACAAATGCTTGTTAAACATTAATTTGATTTAAGTTTTAAAATACTTTCCTTGTTAGTGCTAAAATTGTAGAAAACAAATTCCAGTTTATTTCTGTTAGGATAAATGGTTTGACAATTGTAAATATAAGTTATTGAATTTCAGTAAAAAATCAAGTCAAAATCTTCCCTTTACAGAATACTATTTGAAGATTCTTTGAGTTAAGAGATAATACTAAAAGCATAAGTATATTTCATTACAGTTAGAAGTTGGTACTTTGGTCATTCTCAAAAAAAGTAACAGCTAATAGAAACAAGCTATTTTCATGGAAAATAATTCATTCTTCTTTCATGGAAAAATATTCATTTTTTTTCTAAACGTTTCTTAAAAATATTAGAAATGCTGTACTTTTTTCGTCGAAAAATCTTTCTATATTATTTTTCTAATCGGTTCATAGAAATATTCCTAACACTGATGGGTTATCGTTTTTATCGTGCTTTTCGAAAGCAGTAATGTTTATTCTGGCTTAAAAATATCTTAAATTTATTTTAAGATCCTCTCCATGGAAGATATTCCTGTATTTCTTATTAACATGTTTTAAAAGTTGTAAAACATATCTCATAGGAATTTTAATAGAAAAGTTGAACTGATAAAAATGCCCTAATTTGATAATAATATGAACAATAAATCATAAAATCTCATCAATTTTCTTTTCTTTTTATATTTTGCCATCGAATATTATTTGGTAATGCTTATGCCAAAATAGATACATTAAATTAAAAAAAAGTTACAAATCTTTCTTAAAGAAATCTAATTATTTTCTACTAAATGTAATTTCCTACTACTTTTTTAAAAAGAAAAATATTTAGGTTTTTTTTTCTCCTCAGAAAATCAGTTATCTAATATAATTGAAAAAATTATTAAAAATTGTTTAAGAATTTTTCAAAAAAAATTATTGCTTTTTCATAAAGTTGACTGTGGGGAAATAACTTTAAGAGGATTGAAATAAAAAGTATGACTTTGGAATCCGAGAAAAAGAGTTTCAATAATAATTTAAAAACTGCAGCCGATAATAATTTATACTAATCAATTATGCGACTGATGAAGAACTGATGACGTGAGATATAAACGTGACATTCTAGGTATAGTAAGAAATTTTAAACAGATCGCCGATGCTTTCTTAGACAATAGTGAATAATTTTAGTAATTTCGCTGAGATTTTTTGAAACAACATTTCCTCTTTATCTGTGGTCTCGCAGCGGATTGACATATTTTCCCCATGAATTTTATCTTTCATTTCAAATGAGAAAATTGCTATAGTTGCTAAATTTAAGGAGCTTAACATCTTTAACAAACAATTTTTGGAAAAAAAAATCATGTTTCATCATTTTTTATGATTATTTTTATATACAAAATCATTTGTAGGAACTGTACCTACGAACGAAGAATTATTTTCAGGTACAATAAGTAAATTTTGTAGATATGTAGACGAATAAAATATTACTTGCAAGTATTGTGTATGCAAATGAAAAACTAGTTGCAAGTATAATGATAACACACACACACACATATACACACACACACACATCTTCGTTTTGCATTTTAGAGTTAAACATTTCTGACCAATATTTCACATGTGAATACAATTTTATTTACAAGTATTTCACCGAAGACCGTGCAGTATTAATCGTGATCAATTACTTGGTGGGTTGCGGATTATAGCATGCTTTTTTTAAGTTCTTGACTCAAAAGTTATCAGAAGTTATGTGAGATGTGCTGGACCAAATGTATTTAGCCAAAGCAACAAGTACAATAATGCTAGAGCATTGCAAGCATTAAATAAACAGTGCAAGTACAAATATACTTAAGGTATTATTTAGAGATTAGGAATAACTATCTAAATTTTCATGAATTTTGTTGCTGATATTTATAACATTTGAAAGACATCATTATTTGTAAATGCCTATAGATTAAAGATTATTTGTCGTCATTTTACATTCTCTTTGGTTAAAGTTTTTTTTCTGTCTGATATTTATTGCAACATGACTTTGACATGACTTTGATTTGACATGACTTATTATACGTAAGCGTAACTAGGAGTCCCTAATTGAGACTTCACTTATTTCCTGATATGCTTGAGATCCGAAAATTTGTACACATGTGTATTCTCAACGAAAACCCTTTATTTCAATATTTTCTGAAATTAAAATCAGTCAGTTGATTAAATTAATTAAATTCATCCTGCAAAAGAGTTCAATCCTGATAAGGAATTTGAAAAAGAAACAAATAATTTCAAGATTCAATAGCGTTTGTAATAAAGAAATGTAAATCCAAGGCCAAAAGATAATAAATAATTAAAAGGAAAGTTTCTGTTCTTTATTACATAAATAAGTGTGAGCTTTAAAAAATTATTTTTATTCTTTTGAATTCTTGCAAATGTTATATGAATACTTGCAAATGTTATATGAATACTTGCAAATGTTATATGAATACTTGCAGATTCAGAATACTTGCAAATGTTATATGAAGAAAGTGAGAATAGGATTTATTTTGTGTGTGGTCTAAGAGGTTTAAAAATGATTCATAATAAACTAAGTTTGGAAAAAAGAATAAAATTACAATAAAATATTTAAATTTCTTAATTATAGACTTACAAAAAAAATTCGAAGAAATTTTACGTCTAACAAGGTCATTTGTTTTGCTATCAGGAAAAATTATCACCATATACATCGACTCGATTCAAATTTTTGATCCTATACAGAGTAAACCAGGATTCAGTACCAATTGTACTACTCGATCTTCGTATGAATTAGATACAGGAAAAAGTTGTATGTTTTTTTAGATATATGCTTCGTTAAAATCTTGTTCAATAATAAATCTTTAAAATTGAATTTAACATTTTTCAACAGAAAATTGAAAAGCAAAAATTCTGCTTTGGTATTATTAGAAGGATTTTAGCTTTTGACTTCTAATAATTGTTAACTGCTATGAATTCTGATGATGAAAAGTATACCTTTTAAAATAATAAACTTTTTTGAGTCGGAAATTTGATAATAAACTTGAATACTAAATTAAAATTTTATAAAAAAGTGCTTTAATAAATATTTTTCTTTCACAAAAAATTTAAACTAAATCACTAGAAAACTGTATTGAAACCAAATAACAGTATGTTTTCGTGAAAATCCAAAATTCTTAGGAAAAAAAAATTAAATTTCATGATTCAAACTGTAAAAGAAAGAGAAAGTTAAAAGATAAAAAAATTAAAAAAAGGAGCAATTTTTCCACAAAAAAAAAGGAAAAGCAGATATAAAAAGGAATGTCATCTAGTAAATATTGATTTAAACTCTATCTGAAAACAATATCTGAAATAATTTATTATTTTCATAAGTATTTCATAGTCACTTCCTGTTTTTTTTAAAATTCGATAAAACGCCAACATATTAAAAAATAAATAGCTGTAAAAATAAATCTGAAGAAATTTTAAGAGTTATTAAGAATTTTGTTCTTAGTAATAATCTTGAATTAAACATGGCACATATTACGTATAGCATTCAAGAATATAAGACATGAATAACATATCAAAATAACTTCATACTCGTAAACTACCGAAGAATAATATTAGTATATCTTTACTAAAGCATAAAAAAAGTGATTTCCCACCGATTCGAAGTAGAATCATTATCTAGAAAAACCAGCTTCAATGACCCTTTAATAATAAAATTCCCAAGCCAGAAATACTGCAATGCTTGTAAAATGAGATAGGAGAAAATTGATATTTCTCAACACTGTGAAAATCAATTTAAAGTTTGTTAAGGAAACTGAGTTATTATGTACTGATTGTAAAAATGAGATTTTGTGTAGTTATTATCGGCTTTTGGAAGATAAAAAAATTTGGGCGTCTAGTTTTGTAATATGATGTTGTTGTCGTTTCGTTTATACGACATACGCAATTTAATTTTTATTATTTCGGTACTATCTGTTGGGTATACATCCAATCCAATACATCAAATAATGGAAAGTGAAACTTTATCAACAAGAAACATGAACCACTTGAAGAGAAAGATGCAGTCGAAGCACACGTAAGGAACAGAAACTCACAGAATGAGCACGCAAAACAATGAGAGCCCATTCTGGATTCAGATTTAAAAGAGAATTTACTCGATCGATGTAACGATTCCATATTTGAAAATTTCCCAGCAGTATATAAAATTTGACATAAATATTTTTAGATTATAAGTATTTAGAGAAATATTTCGGCGCTTAAGAAATACAGGGTGGTTACAATTAAACTTACCCTATAAACAGCATCCTACAACGCAAACGGGTGAACGGATTGCTACGAAATTTGGTATATAGACTATACACGAGAAGCGATCACGGAATTTTGGGGGGAAAAAACACCCACACATTTTAGCTCCAAAATGTCCACCAGAGGGCGTCTTTTCCATAAAAGCATTAAATTTAACACTATAAACGACTAAAACGGAATACAGAAACAATATTAACATTTATTGACTGGTTTCTGATAACCTTGTCATCGAACCACATTAAATAAAGGTAAGGAAAAAATAACTGCACCATGTTTGAGAAAAAAAAAGTTCAGGTTACAGAAACAAGAACAGATTAGGATGAAATTACACAAGAGGTGCAATTGCTAATCGTGTCCAGGACGATGTAGGGAAAGGTGCTCCATGTGACCACCGTCATTCGGTAGCAAAATTTGTGCAGCATCAGCTGTCTTGACGGCATCAATTAGTACTGGTGTGACTGGTTTACGGCCTCTTCCAGGTTGAACTCCTACTGTCCCTGTCGTTTCAAATCTCGTAATCATGGCCCATATACCTTTAGTAGACGTTGGTCCACGCCGTAGATTTTTTTTGCACAACGAAATTCATGAACTGCAGCAGAAGCATTCCCCTTGTTTTCGTGAAACAGCTTCACCAATAACGCACGTTCTACTAAAGATACCGTCATCATTACAGCTGGAAACATCGTCAAAAAACATGACAGTTTTTCCCAGTGTTACATTTTATTACTCATAATTCTGTTCTGCTTCTGTACTCCGTTTTGGTCGTTTATTGTGTTAAATTTAATGTTTTTCCGGAAAAGCCACTCTCCGTTGGATATTTTAGAACTAAACATTTTTTTCGAAATTCCGTGAGT